>CABEEJ010001881.1:49142-131801 GCA_901482245.1 Timema douglasi
TCATCTTTACCTATTGTTGTTATATGTGGAGAATATTTTTTTTTACTTCACTAAATAAGCACCCCTTCCTTAAACTAATTATGAATAAAATTAAATAATTCATTTTCTGTTGAGTTGCAGAACATGTAACTGTTGTAGCTACTATACCTCAACCCCCATTTTTGTTTACGAAAAAACAACCGAAAAATCATTTCACACCCAATTTGTTCAGAACCACTTGTTCAAATATATTCTATACCAAGATGTAATGGTAGCTTATTTAAAATACTACTACTATTTATTATATTATATGTTATTTAATTATACTTCTAAAAAATGTAATTTTAAATAAATTATAAAGTTCTAATGGTAGTTATGTTTTACTATATATATTGATTCAATTAATTATTTTATCTATAATCCTCATTATTTGTTGAATATAGATGTATTGTTCTAAGGAAGAGGTATAAAGTATTGAGAGGGATTCTCCCAAAAATCTGTTAGGTATTGAAAATGTCTAGTAATTTTGTATTCTAACAATTTATGAAAATAGTGAAAGGAAACCTGTGAACTAATAGGAATGGAAAATGTATTTTATTTGTTGTGATTAAAGTTTAAATGTAAAATGATGGACATTAATTTTTTATTTTTATTTTGTTTGAAACTGAAGAAGAAATAAAGGTAGGAAACCATTTTCTTCCTTTCTTTTAAAGAGAGAGCCCATAATCAAAAGACAAACTAAATTTGAGGGGAAAAAAAACTAAAAACAAAGTTTTCTTTACAATTTTACTACCACATGTCTATCAAGACACTACAAGTATGTGCAGTTTATATTTTAGTTTTTGTGGGAATTATTTTTTTCTACACTACCAATATGATATTTGAAAGATAATATGTACCAGTATTGTTCATTCATTAAGCTGTAATACCTTTCCTAAAGTAAAACAATGTTGTAAAAATTAGCTCATGTGTTTTTGATATTTTATTAATACAAAGTGGCCATTTTGTCTACCGTTTTGGGGGACAATCATTTTAAAATCATTGGTGGAAACCCAAGAAGCAAGTCACCATTTAAATGGTACTCATACACTAATATATCCTTCAGTTTTCTTTTTTTAATGTTTGTGGTACCAGTACTGGGCAATGTCAATAAAATTAATTAGGTCTATGAAATTTAAAATATTATGTATTTAATAAATATTATAGAATAAGGTAGGCCCACTTAAACATAATAACCTAGCCCACAGACTGAAATTATAATAATTGTACAGTAATGTAATAACTTAACACATAATTATTTGAACAGAACAGATGATTCAAAAATATGATGTGTCATGTGTAAATGTAAGAGTAAGAATAATGAACAGTAAATGTAATAATGCATAATGAGGTTTACTTGATTTTACTGACCCATCTATCTTTCCATGTTAGCTCTTTTTTCTATCTTAAAAAATGTAATTTTAAAGTATTTACACACCATTTACATACATTAGTTATATTACATAAATGGCCAACCAATATGTATTTTTTAAATTCATATTACATTTTATTATTTATTACAGTTTAAGTTTACCATTTTCTTCGCAATGTTCAATCAAATATCAATGTAACAATGAAATTTATAAAGTTAACAATCAAATATCTGATCTCCTTGAGCATAGCTCTAGGTGTAGATCATACAAATCTAATTTAACAATTTTATTTAATGGCGGATGGTGATTGTACATTAAAGTAAATACAAGAATGTTAGGTATTTGAGTATATTTTGTTGTAAGGCTATGGCCAGATGAGCTGCAAAATACTACCAAAAACTGCAGTAAAATAAAGCTGCTACGAATTGTGGGTGGCCAGACAACGGCTGTAGTGCTGCTTCTTCACGCTACACTAGCAACAAATAGGCCTAGCTTTTGTATGCAGCTCTGAAAATGAAATAAAGGTGAGGAATCCTAATGCCAAATTGTGTTTTGCCTGTTACTTGTCCTACATCTACACCGTCTAAAAAGAGAAAGAGAGTGGTGGATTCTTCCCATCATTAGTAACCGAGCAACACATGGGCAATTTGTTTTATTACATTAAAAACTGAAACTGTATTGACCCTGTCAAATTCTTCAAGTATTGTCGAATGTCAATTAATTCGTATTACTACTACCAAATGGTGTTTTTTCTTTTAAACCGAATCCATCGCAAACATCTCCTGCTATAGTTTCCATTAGGCTAGACCAACATAGCAACTTCAAATCGCGGTTTTTGTGCTCTTCACACTTTACGTCATACCTCAATAATTAGGTGCTCACCATCTACTGAATCTGTATCCGTTTTGGAATAAAATGGTAAATAAAATAAAGAGAACACACGAGGAAGGAATATGACACCACTACCCAATACTGCATGTGTGTCCACTCTTACTATGTAAACTGTCACTAGAGTTATAGGCCCAGGCCTATTTGTCTGCGACACGACCTTGAAATGAGATTCAATTTCTAAATAAGCAGTGATTTACACCATTGTGTAGCCGGCTCCATTTGAATCTATTGAGTGCATTTTCATGCTTTATGATTTGGCAGTATTTTACAGCTCGTCGGGCCATAGCCTAAGAGAGGCTAGTAAGTAAATAGTGAATGTGCATTCAATATAGGCTAGAGGTTGGATCCACTTGACAAAGTGACAGGTTGTGCCTCCTGAGCAGCCAGAATCAAGCTAGGTTCTCAAGGTGTTGAGCCATTTAAAATCTTTAAATAATATACAGTTTATGAAATTAATCCGAAAGGCTATGTTTCATAAAAAAAATACTATAACAAAATATAAATATGTTTGTTTTATGCCAACACCTTCAAATTTTGTTAGAAATATTTTTTCATTCAAATTCTTTTTTCATGCAATTGGTTTTCCTAGCTTTATTCCCAAGTGTGTAATTCAAGTGAAATGAGATTTAATATTGTAACGAGATTAGTGTCTGACTGCTAGCACTGCGGGTTTGTCATGCTTGTCCCTCCATCCTTGTTCAGCAGGTATCCAGCTTCAATGCTAGTGGGATTAAAGGGGAGAGGGAGGGAGCATTATTACAGAAAAGTGACGCATGTAGAAGAAGCTCGGTTAATTTTCTTCATATCCAGTATTCTAGAAATTGAGGATTCCAGACTCAACTGTGACCCCTATATATACACAGTCGGCGATTGCCAGAGGACCCCAGTCAGAGATGAGGCTAGCCAATTGAGTGGACAGGCGTGTCTCGGCTAGCGTGCCAGGGATTGGGAAGTGTGATCAGAAAGTGGGTCAGCATGTCCAGTGAATGGGCCAGTGTGTCCAGCGTATCCAGAGAGAGGGTCGGCGTGCTCAGTGAGTGAATCATCAAGTCTAGTGTTTGTATAATGGGGATCAGTGCAGTGTGTTGTGCACGGGAAGCAATGGGGATTTAAGTGAATGGCACGGGTGATGTAGACATTTATTGTTATTGTGAGCCGTGTTAATAATACATATTTTTGTGACTGGTTTATTATTTGAATAGTTATTATGTGTTTTATAGTTATTAATTTGCTTATTTAATATAATTCCATTTAATGTGTTGTTATTCTCTTATTAACTTACGAACTTAATTATTACTTTTATTGTTTAATTTTAGTTAATTTAATTCTATCAGTGTATGTGTTTTATTTTTAATAATCAAAACCTAGAATATTTTGTGTGCATTTTCAATCTTGTTTAATTAGCAATGTACCCCAATATCCTGAAAAGAACCTACGGTTGACAGGGCAATGTGTGAATGACCCGCACCCCACGCTACAATATGTATACAGATGTATACACAGGTGGATCCAGATAAAAATTTTATGGGAAAAGGAGTAGGAATACTACAGGAAAACTAATTGATATAATATGGTAACTACCTAATTCAATAATATTCCTTATTATCTAAATCAAAATACCACGAACGAATCAAATAAGCCCATGTAAATAAAATGTGGGGGAGGGTGTGGGAAGAGCAGTATTGTATTTAATAGAGGAGCGATCACTCTGGGGCCTCCCACAAACCCCTACAAGAAACAAAACATTAACTCTAATTTTTTTTAAATTTTAGATGCCTTCTTGTTTTGTGCCAACACTATAATGCTCTTCCTGCATTAAATATTTATGTAAAAGCAAATTGAGATGGGTGTGCAGTTTAAAATTAAATAATAATTCTGCCAACACTTCAAAGATATACCAGAAATGTCCCCTTTGATCACTACACGTTCTCAAACCTACGTCCAGCTTTCTTTACGTTGTTACTATTACATTTATATAAAATCAAATAATTGCTTAGTTTTTATCTTTCCTCAGACACGCTTTGAAAGTAATTTACATGGGCTTATGGGGACCTCTACACTGCATGCCGCTCTGAAGCCCCCACATACATAAATCTGGAACTGGGCAAGAGGACAATTAATACCAAAGTTGGGAGAACACACAACCTAACGATTGGTCATTAATGTTTCCACAAATATTCCTGGTATTAAAACTATATTTTGTTGATTTTTTGCTGTATATGAAATTAGGGGACACTTTATACAAGTTAATGATTATTATTTTATTAAAATTATATATTCACACAAGCACTCAAATCATCATTATTTGACGTTTTTAAAGATTATCCGCTCCAGGCAAAAACATAAAAACACAGTGTAAAATGAATATTAAAATTATCTATTTATTTTAGTTTTGAATAGTAAATTACAGATTATTTTGGGAATAGCCATTCCTTGACCAATATGTTTCATTTGACATTATCACAAGATGTGGGACTGAGTTATTATAATTAGAGCTTAGAATTCCACTTTGAGTGAACTATGAATCATTTTTTCCCCACCTGCTTTCTTACCACAAACTAGAATTTGTACCAATCAAGTCACCGAAGGTGTTGTTTTTCCCCCTTGTAGGTATGACTAAAATAATAACCAAGGACATACCGTACATATATCCAAACAGAACTTCATAACCATAATTCTGAATGGTCTTACTTAACCTTTGAATTGTTAATAATTAATTTTAAACACATGTTTTGACTAAATTTAGCCCTGTAAAATTGAGTTGGAATTTTCTCCTAAGTTTTAGCTTGGCTAAGTAAATAAATGTGAAGCACAGGGGAAGAATAAGAGGGATATAAAAGCCCCAAGAGGAAGTAGAAAGTTTTGTTTTGAGTACAGTACAAGACATTTTTGAACTACTCGTATTTAGTGTCCTATTTAGGTTTTGACACAAAGTAAACCATTACTCCTGCTTCCACTAAATAAAGCTGTCATATCCACATGTTTTCCAATGTACCCTATCCCAAAACATTTTATTTCGAATTTTGATTGTTCATTCTTTTCTTTGGAAGATATTTGAGGGTAAGATAAACAAGCATAATAGTAACAATCCTAACGTTTTAAACCAAAGCTGTACTCTTAATTACTTTTGCAGTGGGTGAAGGTGTAGCTTTTGGAGAGTAAATTAATGAACTCTAGCAGGTAGGCAAAAATATATGTAAAATTGGTTATCCCTCTTTCTCCATTGTTGAAAATGAATTGAAAGGTCTGGCTAAAGTAATTAATGATAGATGTTCGTCTTTTATTTCACATACATCAATAGGTAGTGAAACAACTAATCATTGTGAGATTTCTTTATCACCCCACCTTACTACCTGTTTGGGCTTGTGTACTAACTACACCAGTGGTTTTAAAGATGAGGAGGGTTATATTTAGAGGAAGTATACCCGCATTTGCATGGGTTGAGAGCAGAATGCCATTTTGAAAAAAAAAACTCAGTACACCTGACTAAGATTTGGACCTCACTCTCCTCGTCATTGGCAGTCTATTCATCTGCGAGAGTGATGCCTTAGACTACTTAAACTATTTCATCACACAGAACCCTATAAAAGCTATGAAACCTACATAAGAATATCTTTGTGTTCGTGTTTCATCCCCTTTCCCTCTACAACTCTCTCACAAGTTTTTGAGCTATAACTAAAAAGTATATAATTGAGTAGTAAACTTATGTTATAAATTAAGTCTAAAACAAAATTAATTTATCTCTTACATTTATGTTATGAGCCTACATATTTTTCATGGGAAAATTATGTACTATAACTCTAAAATGTACTGTTGCTTAGTAATGTTTTAATACATTAGGTTTTTTAGATTTTAAAAAGTTATTTCATTTTCTTTTCTTTTCTAAAATGAATATGCTGTTAATGAAATTGATGTTTATGAATTTTTAGCAGTATGTTTAGAACCATTAATAATGTTTTTACCTCCATTACGCATAATCATTTCACGGAACCCAATTTGAGAATCACTGCCTAATAGTATATGGCCACAGAATCAGGTTAATTATTATTAAGGATGCAAATTATTTTATTTGAAAATCAGTGGTGTAGCTAATATTATGAAGGAGAGACTTTAATTAGAGATACAGCTGTCTTAACTTATATATCCTTATACAGTAGCTCTAGCCAACGATTCAGCCAATATTATATTTATCACTTATTTTTGAACATGCAGTACATCACAACATATTTTATGGTGGTAATTTGAATAATTTCTACATCAGTTCTTCTGCTTTCATTTTAAAACTAGATTCAAACTAGCCTAAATAATTCTGAAATTATTTGAACTTACACAGTGCTTAAATAAATATCTTCATTGTCAAAACTAAAAGTAACTAACAACTTAGATATGCAATGCTCTAGTGTACAAAAAGGAAACCTCTCATTTTCCCTATTTCCTTATACAAATTCTATTATTTAAAAAAATAGTAGCGTTATTGTCCCATTTGTAATATCTGAGGTTTTTTTTTTCTGTACATGAAATAATTCTTCCTTTAGACCTATTTAATAAAAAAAATTAGTGATTTATGTTTGATTTGAATATATTAACTAATTGAATATTTGACTTATATTAGCTATTTTCTCATGAATAATATGTAATTAAAATTGGTAAATATTTTATCTCAGGTAGAATGGGGAAGGTGTTTTATGTTTTAATAGCCTTCAAATTAATTTTTTTTCAAATACAAGACACCCCTCTTCCCCCATATTCCTTGACTACTATCCAATCCCCTCTCTCTTGACAAAACTGCTTGACAGCAACTCGTTGAGACTAACTTCTTCTCGAGGTTAATGGTACTCCCTGGAGTAAGGGAAGAGAGGAGAGACCGAACAAGAATCATACAGTAGTGATGACACCTAGAAAAAAAAATTGGTACAAGGTGTGGTTAGTCTCAATAAGGGAAGTGAAAGGGAAAAACAATATTTTCTTCATGCAAGGAGCACTTTTGTCATTTTTATCACTCTTTCAGTTGTTTTCAAGCATATAAACCTCTAATATTAATTTATCCTAAACATTTTTCAATCCAATCCAATCCAATAGCATGCTCTCATGCTCCCTGAAGGGGAGCACGAGAGCAAGTTCCAACACGTACCGACCAATTGGTCACACCGTGTGGTTCGCAAAAAAAATTAAAAACGGGTTGTCGCGTTTCACGAGGTTCTAAAACAAAGAAACAGATATTACGTATTATTGGTAACATTGGGGGGAGGGGGGTAAGAAATTTAAAAACCGAATAAGGGTTTTTAGAGTTACGTGCGGAGACACTACTCTATGGGGGGCTGGTGAGAGCCTCCCAAACCACTGTTGTCACATCTCGCTTATCCGAGCAGGGCTTTGGGACGTCGATGGCACCCACCAGGGTCGATGACGTAGTTCCCAAGCCCCTGGATAAGAGGATTGGTGGCACCGGGAAGTCTGGCGTAGAAAGACTGCGCCAGTCCCCGGAAGTGGTCCTTGATGGTAGGCATATCCAGGTCGCGGTGTAGAGTCTCATTCCGGACATACCAAGGTGCGCCCACAATGATCCTCAGACACACGCTCTGGAATGCCTGCATCCTCCTCATATACGAGTCCGCCAGGTGGCCCCAAGCGGGACACGCATAGTCGAGGATCGGTCTGAGCAGCTGCTTGTACAGCGTCAGACCGTTCCTTGTAGACAGGGCGCTACGCCTGTTGAGCAGTGGGCCTAGGATTCCCAGCCTTTGCCTCGCTTTGTTTAGTCTCTCGTGGCAGTGTAGTCTCCAGGTCAGTTTGGTGTCCAGCGTAAGTCCCAGGTACTTAGCACTGTCCGCCCATCTGATCTGTTCTCCGAACAGCCGGAGTGGAGCCGGCCTGTAGTACTTTCTTTTCCATGTGAAGAGCACTGCGGTGCTCTTCTCCACGTTAATACTCGTTCTCCAGGTAGTCAGCCACCCCTCCAACTGCGTCAGGTGCGTCTGAAGTCGCCTCTCCACCAGCTGCCCTCGCCACGACTCCGCTACTAGAGCCGTGTCGTCCGCATACAGTGCCAACTCGGTGCCTGGGGATTTTGGAATATCATTCACATACAGACTGAAGAGCACAGGGCCCACCATGGAACCCTGCGGCACTCCAGCCCGGATGCTTCTGACTTGGGATGTGGCGTTCCCAAAGGTAGTGGAGAAGGTACGGTGGGATAGGTAAGATTGAACAACCTTAACTAGGTAGAAAGGCAGGTTCAGGGAGAGGAGTTTGAAAAGGAGACCTTCGTGCCAAACACGGTCGAAGGCCTTTGCCACGTCTAGAAAGACAGCACCAGTCAGCCTGTTGATGTTGAAGTTCCTCGTGACCTGCTCCACGAGCCGGACAAGTTGGTGGGACGTAGCGTGTCCCGCCCGAAAGCCGAACTGCTCATCCACCAAGATGCCCGCCTCGCGAACATGTCGGGTCAGTCTCGTCAGTAGTAGTCTCTCGAACAACTTGCCCAGACAGTCGAGCAAGCTGATCGGTCGGTAGGACGAAGCTAGGGCCGGGTCCTTACCCGGCTTATGAAAGCAGAGGACGTTGGCGTGCTTCCAGAGCTTGGGGAAGTGACTCAGGAGCAGGACGGCGTTGAATAACTCCACGAGGAAGTCAATCGCCTCCAAGGGCAGCTTTCTGAGGACCGCGTTACTGATACCGTCGGGTCCGGGGGCCTTGTTTAATCTTAGAGCGGCTATCGCCCGTGACATTTCTGTCACCTCCGTGGGTTCAGGTTCATCCAAGGGTCTGTACGAGACCGCACCGATGACCTGAGCCACGTGCGCAACGTGCACCGGGTCTGACGGGTTGTCAGCCGGTACAAATTGCGCCTCTAAGTGCTCAGCGAGAGCATCGGCCTTCTCCTTGTCGGAGTTGGCCACCCCGTTGCGACCCACAATAGGCGGCCTTGGTGCGGGGACCCGCATCAAGTTCCTCGTCATTTGCCACAGGGACCTGTCCTGCACGCACAGGCTCTCAATCTTGTCCTCCCAGACACTGTTCCGGTATTCTCGGACCATCTCCCGAACCGCATGGACTTTGCGGCTCCAGTTGGCCTTGTCTACCGGGTCCCTCGAGACTTGCCAAGCCTTCCTCAGCCGATTTTTCTCCCGGACGTGCCTGAGGATAGAATCGGGCAAAGAAGCCTGTGGCGCCCTCTTAGGACGGTGCCTAGGCGTCGAAGCTTCGAGCGACCCCTTGATGGCGGAAGCTATGAGCTCCGCACCATGATCGATTTCCGCCGCTGTTCGAAAGGTAGGGGTGGGTCCCAACCTCTCTCTCAACACATTTGCAAACCTGTCCCAGTCAGTGCGCTTTAGGTTGGGTTTTTCGGGGGGGTCTATGAAGGACACCGCGCGTCCCAGGTTCACAAGAACGGGGTTGTGATCCGAGTCTAGCTCAGCTAGAGACTTCAGCACTAACCGCCTTCTGATCCCTCTGGAGACAACGAAGTCTAGGACGTCCGGGAGAATGCCGGGATTGTAAGGAAAATGGGTAGGGGTGGGGGGGCCGGAAGCCACCAGGCCATGTAGATCTACGGCGTCGCGGAGCAATACGCCGCGAGCGCACATAATCCTAGAGCCCCATGAAGGGTGCTTAGCGTTGAAGTCACCACCGATTAAAACAGGCGTGGTACCTCGACTTAGCACCTCCATGTCAGCCCCCGTAGCCCGGTCGAACCGGCGGTCTGGAGGGAAGTAGATGGAAATGATGCGCACTGGACCGGTTGAAGTCGCCAGTTGGATAGCCGATGCTTCCATGTGTTGGAGGGGAGGAAGTGATACGGCGTGATGGTCAAGGCCCCTTCGGACCAGAACCGCCGTCCCACCCCATCCCACATCCCCCGCTCGGTCATTTCGATGGCAGATAAACTCTGCTAACGAGAACCTCATTGCGGAGCGCAAGTGGGTTTCTCCCAGCAGCATTACATCGACACGATGCTTTGCCAGGAAACTTTCAAGCTCAGCCTTCTTCCCCGCAACTCCGTTGGCGTTCCAGAGTGCGACCGTGAGCTCCTTCAGCACTGGTGGTCCTCTATTCGGGTGCACTGCCATGAGAGACCAGGTAGAGGATGATATGCTCCATGACCAGGTGGCCACGGTTACTCCTCGGAGACTCCTGGACCTTCCTCAAGAGACTCGATGAAAAGTCCCATGGGTCCAGTCCCGGAATGCCCTGGAGAATCTCAATGCAATTTTTGAGCTTTGTGGCATCATACTCGGGTGTGGGGGTGGCATGGGTAACGAGGGTAGGAGTTGGGAGTGGAAGGAAAGGGTTGGAAGGGTGCAGGGTGGCAGGGGTGGAGGTGGGGGTTGGGATAGGTAGAGGAGCGGTCTCGGGTGGGCCCTCGACCGAAAAGGTAGAACCGGATGCGATAAGAAGGTTCAAGTCAACTAATTCTCATAGTCTACCCTGATGCTACGTCCCACATGAAAATAACATTTTACTTCCGTCACACATATACTTTAATGACTGTGAGTTTCTAGAAACAAACTCTTTCACTATAGTAGGAACCATCTAGCCAATTGCTCGCTGCCTATAAACAAAGTAAAGAGTAACAGTGAAATGACAGGTTAAAACTGGTCTGTTTGCTGTGTAAAGTCCACTCTACGCTGGATTTCATCAGCCAAGAAAGTTATGATCCATAGGCATATCGACTATTATATAAAATAAAATTGTTTTTATTTATTAAGTCCTTTTGAGGTGAGGGAGGGGAGGTAATAACCCCTCTTTTCTCCCCTCCCATTGATATGCAACTGCGTGTGTGTAGAAATAATGCTGGGGATGTGTTAGATATATTTTTAACTTAAATTTAAAAATATACATAGAATACATTTTTTATCTGACTTCTGCTGCCATTGGTGATATGATTCAAACTCATCTGGTAGCATAACTGATGAAATCGTCAAGGACATTCTTTTTAGTTTAAAACTAAACACACCAGCAGTTATGAGTGATCAAAGCACAGCCATAACATGTCTTCCACTTGCAGATTGACCTACAGTGGATGGTGTTAAGTTGCGATCCTACACGACCAGAAAGAGAAACCTGTGACGAGCTGCCTATATCTGTAAGTACTAGTCATACTATTTTTCTTAATTTTTACTAACAAGTAAAACTCTTGTAACACAAGAGGTTTTTGGAAAAAATCCTGTAAGTATATGTGCAGTTAGACCCTAACATTACAAAAAAGGGACTTTGTTGCAGTGAGACTGATTTAACAGGGTGTGTACCCTGACTCACCAAAATATTGTTGTTGCCATTTTGCAATGTTGGAAAGAAAGAAAGAAATAACCTATTTTATTTTTAATGGTTAAGCTCAGGACTGGATGTTCAAACTCAACAAAGTCGGTGGATTTTTCTTGAGCGATAAAAATCCATAGCACAACTTCCTTTGAAGGGGGAGTAAAGCTTTGGTCCCATGTCGATTTTGACATGTAAAACAGCCCTGGAAGGTATGTCAAAATACCTTTCCCGGCAAAATTTTTGGGCCATTTTACTCTTGCACATGGAAATTCTCGTGTGCCGATATAATCAGTTGGTTCAGAAAATACACGTTAAATACCAAAAATAAATAATACGTAAGACAAAGGCTCCCAAACTTTTACCCTATGCACAACCTTTATTTTTTTTTAAGAATAATTTTGAGGACTCCTTTTCTCTTTTGTCAAAAAAGCAAACAAAATAAAACAACGTAACAAATCAGCTTATTGTTATTACTTTTGGTCTATGTATCAAAGTTTGGTTGAAATGCGTCAACTAGATATAAATTAATAAACGGTGGCACAACAGCTAGGCCTACTCGGGACACTCAAAACATTTGCTATGAAGAACAAATCTTTCACAAACTTAAAACTAGGTACACATTTTAACAACTAATTATTCTTTCAGAAACTGAGAATTCAGTACACATTTTTTCTAGTTTGTTTGTTTTAAATTATTAATTTTAGAACCAGTGATCATACTAAAACTAAATTAACTTTTGTCGCCTCCCATGAAGATATTTCACATCCCCACAGTTTTGGTAACAACTGGCTTAAGAAATGTACTTTTTTCATCATAGTATAAAGCTCCTATTTTATGTTCTTTTAGTACAAGAGGGCTATCCATTACTAATTTGTCCTGCTATATTGTGGGACGAGTTTAAAAGTCACATCTCTAGCTGAAAATGATCCATTTTGTGTAAAAGCTCATTTATTTACAGGCCAGACCTGCCCAAGCCGCCTCTACACCATGTGAAACTATTTGCCCACAAGGACCTCCAGGATTCAATGGCACAAACGTAAGTTTCAAATTGTGTTAGAAAATTGCACCAAGACGATAAAAGTACAATTATAACCAGGGACCAGATTCACGGCCGTTCAGTAGATTTTCTTAGTATGATGCAAGTCTTCAAAATGCCACCCCTTAAATGTTTTTTTCCTTTAAAATAACTTTCGATTGTGATTTTTTTTTAACTGCACAAAATGTACGAATACTATTTTGATTTTGAAATTATTAACTACTTTAAAATAATATCAACTACAACAATCTACTACAGTTTTACCCTCCTAACTTTAACTAATTTGTTAATTAGGGATGTGTAGTCTAGAGTGGCAGCCAATGTAGATTCATTAGAAATTAATGACAGATTTCTAAGTTTTGTTAGGATTATTGTTGAACTTCTTAAGTAGTGTTTTATTGATTTTAATTTGGAAAAACTTATTTCCCCATCCCCACTAGCTACAGAGACAGGGAGTGATAATAAAATTCTTCAGAGCTACAACAGTCCTTCGAAAATATGCAATGGGGGGGGGGGGATATAGATAAAATAACAATAAAAATGAGTTGCAAGGCTAGTAAATTTTGTAGGTAACAGAACATAATAAATAGATAACGAATATTTGTCAAATTGACAGCTAGTAGCCGTGTTGACATATGCCTTTCTTTAACTTGTTATTGTATTGTCTCCACTTCAACATATGAATATTACTTGAATAACTCTATATCTATCACACACAGGCACACGTTTCGCACCTGAGATATACCCAGTCCATGCAAATGCTATTTTTTAATTCGAGTCCCTATTGTCATAAAATAATAATTTGCAATTGCTGTAAAAAACAATAATTCTCTTACCTTATAAACTTTTTAAACACAAAAACTGAATTAGTATAAATGCAAAAATACTATACTGTTACAAATATATCATATATCTGATTTACTGATTTAAACACAGCACAGCCACTTGCCACTTCTTGAGACCAACTAACATTAAAATCAAATATTGTCAATAATTTTAAGCTCAGAGCAGAACTATCGACACTTAATACGTGCAATTGTCTTTGGTGATAATTGCCGCCTCAGCTTTTATGAATGGCCACATGGTATATTACAAACAAAAATAATAGCTTCTCGCTGTCAGATCAAGTCTTTCGGCGAGCGCGCTCCAACAATGCACCAGAAATCGTAATCAAAGGGTACTGAAAGTGCTTAGGCAGAGGCGTGCTATAAATTGTATACATCAATATCGGAATAACATAGACTAATATATAAAAGAGTTGCCTAAAGATTTTAATTATTGAATGGTTCTTTGATTTCATTGCTTATGCTGCACCCTTATGGTGCCGCCTGATTCAGCCGCCTCTCTGTATCATAGCATGGTATGGGCCTGCCCAGATTTTGATAACATTTTAACCTTTATTTTTGCAAATCACAAACACTGCTCATACATACATCCTTCTGATCACGATTCCCTGCTTATGGAATTATATTTTTTATTTATCACTTTTTGTCATTTTGAATTTTTATGTATATGTTTTTGGTTTGTGTCATTTTTAAGACATTTTTAGGAATTTATCATAAATAAATATATTTTTAAATAATATTGATATTTTATGAATGCATAAATACTCAAACTTTTTTTTTAATACACATTTCTCAAAATGAAAAGGCAAATACTGATGAGAAGGCAATGCTGGTATGTTTGGAATTTGGAATATACACATTACCGGTTAGACAGTGCAACTAAGTTAGAAAGAGTTGTGTTGGGAGATTTAAACTGGTATTTGTAAATCAATGTTATATTCAGCAGGATGCAAGAGTTGTATTGAATATATGTTCTAGTTTCCATTTGCAAAGTGTATGTTTGATTTAGTCGTGTGCATTCATTACGAGTTTTTGTTCAGATTTTTAGGTAATTTCTTGTAAATTCCAAGTAATTTTTGATCATATATATATCATCAAAGTCTGGACCCTGATTAAAACAAAGATTTATAAGACCAATATAATCTTGTTCACTAATCTTCACAAGCCAATTGTCTTGTATAAGTAAAGTCATTTTGTTTATTTTCACTGTAGTAATCACATCTGTTCTACCGCTTTACTACACAGTCCAGTTTTCATCCTTATCTGACAGTCATAAAAGTTACCATACCTAGATCTATTTTTAATGTATTCATACTTCAAGTAATGTGATCTGCAGGTGTCTGTTTGGATAAATATTATCAATACTTATCAAATAACACTGATAATAATAAACTGTTATCAATTTTGGTTACCAAAATATATATTTTTATTTTATAAAAGGCTGTTTCTACTAAAATTGGACTGGACAAGAAAACTGGTGTCCAAAATTATTTATCTCAGTTTTGCATCAACCTACATTTCTAAAATATTAAGCCATGCTTATAATTTATTTCAAGTTGATAGGCTACATAAGATATTGGTAAAGGCAACGAATGACAATATTTATATAACGAAGCTTTTAAACCATACACTAAAATATATATTCTGATAATTGATTTAAGGTGTAAGAAAATGTACTTGTCTTCAGATAATTCTTAAATGTTTTAGTCTAAGGGTTTTTACAACAAAATACGTTTATTGAATTTAATGTTGTAAAATGTTGTAATGAGCTGAATTTTTTAACATTTTGAGTACCTACAGGATTTTCATGTGGATCAAATTTTATTTGTCGAAAGCAGAAATTGGTTAAAAGTTGATTGGACTGTATTCAAATATTATTGAAATAGTCTCTCTATCAGTGGTTCCCAACCTTTTTCAGCTTGGTAGATTGTCAAATCCCCTTTCACCTTATTTTATGAAATTTTTAATAAAAAATATATTTAAACGTGTTCTAGTTATTTCTTTATTTTATACCAAAATCAACATAACACTGGCAGATTAATGGTAGAAAAAATTACTGAAGAATATCATGATGGTTGGCACTATTTTGTTTTTATCAGTTCTTAAATGTTGGGTCTATGTTTGACAAAGCACACCACAAATTGCTTTACTTCAAGACGACATCGCTGTTTAGTTTTTATGAAAGTTAAGACAGGTGTGTCGCACATGCCCGCATTGGTAGCTTAGGGCAGCGTTTTTCAAACTGGGCTCCACCAGTTACCTCAGCTCATATGAGACAGTTTTATATTATTATTGTTTTTGTTTTTTAACACTTAAAATATCATTAGTTGTTAGGATTGCCAATTTTTTCAAATCTGACTAAAGGATATTTGCTAAAGGTGCAGCCAGAACATATGACATTTTCCACTTGTTGTATACTTGTAAACGTTAACCGTCATTTTTGAATGTTCGTAATATTAGTTCAAAATATATTTTATGAGGGCTCAAGCATATATTTTTTTCTGGTACAAGGGCTATGGTCTAAAAAGTAAGGAAACCTCTGGTTAAGGGGGAGGGTAGAATGTAGAATTGGGGGAAGAGAGGGGCGAATCCAAGGATTGTGAGTTTGGAAATAAAACATGTGCATGCATACTTTTGGCTGGTCACCATTACAACTGGTAGTTAGTGTTGCCAATACCACAATAAATAAACATCATAATTACTTTGGAAAAGTGATTTTAATAAAAAAATATCTTCAACTCCATATGATTTTTAACATTATTTCCTAATTGTTCCACATTCCCGCCCTGGAAGGGCTTCACACACCCCAGGTTGAGAACTACTGCTCTATGGGGTTTTAAATCTGGATGGTAGTAATCAAAATGTTTTGATTACTAATGAGAACTATAATTAAAACATAGGATAACAATTGTTCAAAAAAGGCTTACAAATAACTGAATGGACTACACACTTGTAAGTTGTTTTGTGTCATGTTGATACACTCTCATTTCTGATAAATTATGTAATGTTATAGGGTTTGCCAGGACCTCTTGGACCCCTTGGACCAATAGGAGAACCAGGATTTCCAGGATTCCCTGGGGATAAGGGAGCAGTCGGACCACCCGGCCGCCCTGTACGTTACCAACCTCCCCACTAACCACCCGGTAACTCACCCCCCTTAAATACACTACACAACACAGCTTACACATCTACATGTTTTACAAAACCCTAAACACATATCAGAACACAGTGACAAAAAAAACAACTAAAATGTTGATACTTTTAGTTTGGTTAACAATTATTTTGCCTAAAACAGGGTTGATATGCACCTGGAAAAATGAGCAAATTTGGTGTGGTTGCAGGAAAGTTTGGCAAAAATCAGGATGATTTTAAAAAAGAATTTAAATTTTCTGAATTTTATGACATAATATTCTTAATGTGATTTAGAAAAACACAGCATGGAGAAATCACATGAAATGAAGATGTAATTAAGAATTTACACAAAGGGCACGGGCATAATGGTTTTTAATAATCCTTGTGACAGGAATTTAATAGAAAACTATGAAAGTAGTTAGATTTTTTTATTTATATCTTGCTTATAAATTACTGAGGAAGCAGATATTTCTTCGTCTCGAAAATCTAAGGAATTTCCAAGCTTAAAAAGTGAATCAACCCTATAAAAAGATTACTTTAGGAATATATAGTACCTACATATTTATTTAAGTCATTAACTAAATTCTTAAATTATTTTCTTAAAAGTGTATCACTATAACTATAATTTCAACTCAATTGAATTTTAGTTTAAAAACACCAACAATTAATAAAAAAAAACTAGTCACCATTTATAATAAAAATCAGTTCTCAAAATATTCCTTATTACTATGATGAATGTATTTAAGTATTTTTTTTACTTCCTCTCCCTGGTGACATGGTGGTCTAGGGATAAGGTGTCGGACTTCTGTGCTGGAGATCCGGGGTTCAATACTCAGTCCCGGCACAGATTTATCTGTTTACCAAACCCTTCCTTCACCTCTGACAAGAAGTGTATTAATCACCACTTGTGAATGTGGGGAATGCCAGGCCTCCACCGTGGTTAGGATTCCACGTTAAACTGTAGGTCCTCCATTTCATCTCACAATCACACCTACCTTTACACATTAGTGTAAGCGCGTATAGCCCGAACGGGTAGTAAGACGCGGTGCTAATAATAACAATAATAATAATAATACTTGCTCTCCCAATTCCCCATTTGATACTGTGCCTAAGATGTTATACTTGCATTACATTTGGTTCCCCTTGATTTTGTGGTGTGGGTAGGGGGTTCTAGGTTCAAGTCCCAGCCAGGTGCACTGAGGTTGGTTTTCACTTATGATTTATCACTATTGTTTCTCCATCCTTTTTATACTTATGCAGGTTTACCTTATCCAAAACTATTTTATTCATCCTCACCTATTAGATTAAGCCATTAACAAATAACCTTTTTGCTAAACATACTACTAAAAGTTTTTTCTAGATAGTCCATCCATTATATCATCATTTTATTTTAAATGTAAATGTTACTATGTGTTCCATTGGGAACATTATTAAGAATACCTACTAAAATATATTTATAGAACTAAAACTAGAAATTATTTTCTTCGTTATTTAATAGAAGTTTTCAAAACATCGTTAAACTTCTGGGCCTGGATTCACTAATGAGAGCAAATAGTTGCAAGTTGCAAGTTTGAAAGATTGTATAAATCCTTATTCTCTAAGAGAAGCAGGTGCAATTTGAGAGCAAAGTTGCTGCTTTTATTTGCCAACACTCAAGAGTAGAGGAAGCTATTAAATCATGATTGTTACTTCAATAATTTTAAGTTAACTGTACTCCAATTAATGATAAATAAATTAAACTAAGATATGTTTGTCAAGCACAAAATTAGTTTCAATTTAGATAGTGGTAACAAAGCAATTACTTACCTCTTATTGTTGAATTTTTACATTCAAACAATGCAATGGCACTTCTTGCATTATTACAAAACATAATGTCAAACAAAATCACGAACTGTGTAACTTTTATCTAGAGCCAAAGAGGTTTGTATTCCTCCAATCCAAAAACATCGCATCACTAAATATGGTGGTTAGTATAGCTTTAAAATAAGTTTTATTTTCTATAAATATTTCATTAATAGTACTTAAACTTTAAACTAATAATATAAATAAATACTTAATAATGTACTACCTAATATTGTTTTTGTAAAGCACCCAGAAACAGGCCTCTTTTAATTTTATTCTTAGTTTACAAGCAAAATGTTTAGGAATATTTGGGTGACCTGGCGGTCTAGGGGTAAGGTGTCAGACTTCTATGCTGGCGGCCGGGGTTCAATCCTCGGTCCCGGCAAAGATTTATCTGATTACCAAACCCTTCCTTCACCTCTGACAAGACATCTTGTGAATGTGAGGAATGCCAGGCCTCCACCGTGGTTCGGATTCCACGTTAAACTGTAGGTCCTTCATTTCATCTCACAATCACCCTACCATTACACATTAGCGTAAGTGCGTATAACCCGAACGGGTAGTAAGACGCGGTGCTAATAATAATAATAATAATAATAATAATAATAATTTAGGAATATTTGTATTTGCTGTCATTTTCATTAGAGATTTAAAATAAAGTAGTATTGACTTTGAAAGTACATCTTCACAAGGATTGGTCGAAAAGAGCTTGATGACGTTTATGGTGATGTCACCATAATCTTCCTCCAGTTTTCTCCTTGTTTAGTGAATGCGGAAATGGAGCAAATAATAAGGCGTATCTTTGGGAGTATCTTGACTGCAAAGTTGTGCCATTTCTAGACTTGCACCGAAGCAGAATTGCACTCGTTAGTGAATCCAGACCCTGAATGACAAGATGATAAAACTTTCAAATTCTATGTGAAGTTTTGAATATGTATTAAACGGTATGGATTGAACAAAAAATACCCTTTTTTCCCAGTTTTAAAAATCACTTTTCAAACATTTATTTTTAATAAAAATCTTTAGTAATAAGTCAAATAACTATGTAGAAAATCATAAACCAAATCTATATTAATGTGATCTATAATTATTGGCATTTAAAAGTAGTGATATCATACACCATCACTAACATGATTATTATGTTCACTGTTATTAATTCACTAATCTTCAAGGTTTGGTTGACTTGTATGATTTTTTTACAATTTTGACTTGTTGACTGTATGATTTTTATAGTTTGAAATGTTAGTATTATCTTAGTTTAAAGCCACAAATGTACAAATTATCAATAAACCTCAATAACACAACATAAGGAAGATCACCTTGTGGAATATTTTATAATTTTATTTTTTATATATATATAAGTGCACTACAATGAAACATTTATTATATCTCAAAAGGGCTTACCTGGACCAAGAGGTGTATCTGGACAAAGAGGTTCTATAGGACCTGAGGGCCCTATTGGACCATCTGGACCACAAGGGACTCCAGGAACAAAAGGAGATGCTGTAAGATTATCTTCTCTATTAAATCTAAACTAAGAACAAGAATTGTCTCTGTTTACCTTAACTCAATTGTAGTGTGTTTTCCACTGAGTTAAGAGTCCTGGGTTCGATTCCAGACATGGCCGAAAACTTATAATCTATGACAATATGGGTTTACCCTTTCACATCGATGAGTTGACTGCCAGGCCTGTCCTAGTCTTAAGTTAGAAGATAAGGCATATGAAGCTGCAACAGGCCTAGCAAGCCGGTAGTGAAATTATATGGCTTGAATAAAAACCGACCCAGTCTGGAAATAGTAATGGGTGCAAAGTAAAATTGTCTCTGGATGAAAATATCCACTAATAATAGAACCTGTGCAAGGGGTATGCAGTAATTTAAATATAGGCAAATTTTCAATAAACAGCTAAATAGTCCTTAGTAAAGGATATTTTAGCATTGCTTTTTATAACATTACATAACTTGGCCTAACTTTAAGTTAGGTGTGTTTAAAAAAAACTATTTAAAATGAGTTCTATGTTTATTAAATAAAGGAGTGGCTCATGGACTGATGCCAGATAAAGCTAGGCTTAACAGCTCTGCAGTAGTAAATGCTTCACCATCCATTTGACTAACCACAAACAAAATAATGTTATGAATACATGGATCTCTATTGACTTTAAAGGTCGCATTTGCTGCTAAATGAGAGGAAACTATATTCACTAGTTCACTCCTATGTAGCTTTTGCTTTCTTTGTCAACAACCCGCTATCCACCCCTGATGATATTTTCATAGTTTTTCATTTTTTGCTTGCCATGGTGAAGCACTATCCAATGGACTAGGTGAGTCCTTACATCCTTAATCCTTAAAATATTGTAATACATATAGATATAAGAAATAGTTAGAGACCCTTGAAATGATTGTGATTATACACACATTAAGTTACAAAAGTGTGGGAGTTGTACCATTTGACCTTAATAGCTTTGATTGTTTTGAACTTTAAAAAATATTATGTCTAGTGTACATGTTGCCGAAGGAAATTCACAGTGGTGAAACGCTTTCCCATTGTTATTAACATATGTTGGTATGTCACATTTCAGGGAGATTCCGGTTTACCAGGGGAAAAAGGTGAGCGAGGGGCAGATGGATATCCAGGCGTACCTGGTACTCCTGGTCAAATTGGACCTCCAGGCCTTCCAGCTGAGAGGACAGGAAATGGGACAATTATCCCTGGACCCCCAGGGCCCCCTGGGCTGCAAGTGAGACATATTGCATTGATTCTTGACCAACACTCTTAACATACCAGCTTGGATTCAAGACTTACTCTAGCCCTAACACTTGAACTGATAAATAGAAAGCCACTATAACAAAATAAAAAATACATATTATTGGTTACAAATAGGGGTGTGTGAAGTTTCGAAAACTTTGACTTTTAATATATGTCAGCTTCTACCTTGATTAAAAAAAAAATCTGGATGTGTCTACTATGAAGCTTTATAAATAAAAATATTTGAAAGTTAAAATAGTCTACCTATTTATGTTTAATTTTTTTCATTTTTTGCTGTTATGTACATCACAAATTAAAATCCACCTTACAAAATATCATATTCTGTGATAGTAAATCAATTTATCAGCTTATTAAAAAATAATGAAAATATGTTAAATGTTTGCAACATAGCCTTTTGTAAATGATATTTATAACTCGACGTTTTCTAGTTATGCAATATCTAGTAATTTTTTCCAACATGAAACTTTTTTTTTTAACTATTCAAACTTTGATTGGACTTCAGGAATATTTCATACTACAGTGAAAGCCCAATCTTTCTTTTCTGTATCTATCACTTTCCCGGATCCATCGTTCAATACCTATAGTCCCTGGACAAATCCTATTTAAACTATAGCAATAAAACCTGCATCAATCGTTCTTCAATTTATCATTTTCCTGTATCTATTGGTCAGAATTTTTAGTCCTGAAGAAAGTCAATTTAGTACTAATTGTTTTTCAGAAACATTTTGTGTGCTCTTGATGCATTATTTGATGCACTAGATCAGGCATGTCAAACTTGTTTCATCATAAAGGCCACATTGTAATTCGGAAATTCTGAGAGAGCTGCTTTTTGAAAAAATTCCATTTTTTCTACATAGAAGGTAAAAAAAATTGATTTAAAAATGATTAGTAATTACTATTGCAAAAATAAAATTAAAGATTAAATACAGTTTATATACTTTTTTTTAACAAAAATATGAAACATTTTATTGGCAGCAATTATTTAAGTTCTATGTTGAAACAATTTTCAAAATTGATCACAATTGCATGTCCTTAAAAAGTAATCTCTTGGATGTCTTTTTGACATTTCATAAAAAAAAACACACTACTTAGAATTCCAGAATTTAACTAACTTTGATAATCGTTCTCTGGTGAATAAAGGGTAAAAATTGATTAAACCAACCCCACTTGCTAGATTGTCCCAAGTACCTCCAATTTAAATCCCAAATGTTGTATTTATACAAAATGGTTAAGGTAAAAATCGGGCTGCATTTTATGTTGGTTGACCAGAAGGTCCGCGGGCAGCACATAGCCATGGATAGGGTCGCGAGTTTGACGTGCCTGCACTATACAGTAAAATCATTCTCTTAATAGACAGCTGTGCCACTCATTCTGCAGTCACATGATCTTTGAAAAATGTAAGTCTAAAGGTGGTTTTTTACCTCCCTAGCAGTACCAGTGTGGTACAGCCTCTTGATTTGGGCATTATCTAGTGTTTCATCAGGTGTACAGGAAGTAACTAGTGAGAGGGCTGAATGTTTGATGGATGCAGAGAAAGGGGTTTGAATCAAGATTGACATTCTGGGGGCCATTCACTTGATTATTTTGGCGTGGTAACAAGTAACCCAGTCTACAATTCTAAACTGCTTTATAAAGTGTGGCCACATAAAGAATAATATAGAAGGGTCAGACATGATGGAGATTGACATAAGTGAAATGGGGATGATGATGGCACTCAAGATGCATATGGGGTTTAGCTGGGGTAAGGCACCACTGGTGTGAACTTTGATGCATGTGTGTCTGTGGACCAGGAACCCGCAGTGTGTGGAATAAATGTGTGATGAGCTGGAAAGTGGAAGTTGTGTGGAGGAGGGGCAAACTGGTCATGGTGATTATGATGATGAAGCCAAGCCTAATCCAGTGCCAAGTCTTACAGAAGTATTGGCATGCGTTTGAGTTCTTGACAGGATTCATATATGCTCACATCACCAAATGAGTCCAAGCAAACATTGTTAATATTGAAAGTGTATTGTTAAGTTTTAAAATGAAAGAGGCAACTAAACAAATGAAGATTAATGACTAAAAAAGAAATAGTCAAGCTGTACATGAGACTGGAAACAATAACATTATTTGTTTATATTTTTTTATTTAGTAAATACATATAGGCAAAACTGATCTTTTTATTAATTTTACACAGGCTCCCGCAACTATCACTTTCCCGTGTCCATGATTTTTTTCAGATCCTAGACAAAAACAATGAACCTAGGTTTACCTGCATTCATTTTACTTCACTTCAAAATTTAAAAATGGACTTCGCACACTCTTAGTTAAACATAAGATAATATCTAAGGAAAATATTAAACATTTAAAATTTCTCTAAAATGTTGATGGGTCAAGTCGATTCTATCTCGAATGTAATTCTTCTTTTACTAATGAAATTCAAATTTTTATCTTAGAATATATGATAGGCAAAACCACATTTGTGTGATATTTTTCTTCGATTCTAATTTTGTTTAATTCATTTGACATATGAAATTGAAATTGTAACTAAATGATAACTAGTTTGATAATGAGATTTTACATTCAGTTAGTTGATCAATAATTAATTCTTGTTGTTAATAGACTTTTACTGTATTTATGTCGGATTAAATTCCATAGCAAAAAATAAATCATCATCAACTACTGTTTCCAGCCTGTGGCCAGGTCACTTTAGTAAAATGTCTCCATCTTCCTTTATCCTTCCACCACTCTTCCTACTTTAATTTCTTCCATTCTTCTCCTCTTACTTTAACACTTTCTTTTAGCTGCTCCTCCCATCTCTTTCTTGGTCTCCTTTCCAGTCTTTTTCCCCACATACTTAATTTCCAACATTTGCTTTGGTATCCTTTCTTTTTCCATCCTCATTACATGCCCACACCATCTCAGTCTTACTTCCTCTACTATCTCAGGCACTCCTTGTACCCCATCTCTTCCCCAGATAACTTCATTTATAATCTTGTTTTTCATCGTGACAGCTAACATGCTCCTTACAAAGTTCATTCCCATGGCCTCCACTTTCCTAGGCTCTCTTACATTTATTGTTAATGTTTCTGCTGCATATGTGACAATAGGTACAAAGTACGCCCTTTACAATACTTCCTTACACTTCAAGGGACCTTCTCTTCTTCAAAGTAGGTCTCTTACACACCTATAGAACAACTCTCTCTGCAGTCTTCTTCTCATTAAATCATTTATACCTCCCTCTTTCTCCTCAATCACGCTTCCAAGATATTTTACATTCTGTACTTTTCTCAGCTCTACTCCATCCAACCTTATAGCTTTATCAAGCCATATCCTATTCTTTGTCATTACCATCACTTCACACTATGCCATGATAATTTTCATTCCACACTCTCTTACTTCCTCATTCCATTCTTGTAGTTGTTCCTGTACTTCCTCTTCCTTCTCCCTTATACCATCAAATAATTAACAAACATTATGGTTCTCATTTTTTCCTCACAGATCTTTCCTGCCACTTTGTTCATGACCATTTTCATTACGATTATAAATAGTAATGGTGAAATGCACTGCTCTGCTTCACTCCATTTTTTATTTGGAACCACTCCGTCCTTCCACTCTATATTTTAGCACAACTCTCGTTATCCTCTTACATGCTTTTCACTCTTATTATCACTCCTCTTTCCACTTCTGCTTCCTTCATCGCTCTCCAACCTTATTTCTTTCCCCGCTATCATATGCCTTCTCCACATCCATAAATACCATTACAAGTCTTTCCCATAGTCATATCTTCTTTTCATCATCTGTCGTGTGGCAAAGCTTAAGTATATTGTAGACCTCTGTTCCCTATATATGTGTTGTTCCTCTAAATATATATATAAAATTAAAATATGAATATACATACATATACTATTCACATATCTTTTAAATTCTACTCTAATCATCCCTACTTCATTAGTGCAATTAAAATGTGTATAGCCTGAATGGTTAGTAAGACATGGGGACAATTTGAAGATTTAGATATTTGGATATGACAATACAATATTGGGGAGTGACTTATCTGAATGTCTTTACGTTCTTCTTTCAGGGCATACCAGGACTAGAGGGGCCAGCCGGACCACGAGGGCCCAAAGGGGATGATGGTGAGGTTGGGCCTCCTGGTAGAGATGGCAGTGATGGGGAGAGGGGTCTTAAAGGGGATCAGGGAGAGCCCGGCTCCGATGGGGCTAGGGGCCCTCTTGGACCAGTGGTGAGTGGCGTTTCATATAACACTCTATTTTTCTGATAAACATTGTTATACTGGCCTATCTACTAAAATAGATTGTTCTTTTTAATATGCTTATAACTCGACATGATTTGAAATGTTATGAATATAAAATTATAAATCACTGTAGGTAAGTACGTTTACTTTTACTAATAACAAAAATTCGTTAGTTAATTGATTATATATTCAGTCCCAGATGCTAACATGTGTCTGCAAAGCTTTGCTAATATCTATATTGATTTGAATTTTACATTATTCCCCCAACCATGTCTTGTATCAAACCATTTGGTGTAGTATGAGGCCAGTTGGGATCAGGATTTTATCAGTTTTTGACATGTGTGGGTTAGTCCCTCCGAAGGCTATCCTCACCTTTCCAGGTCAAGTTGCTCCTTGGAAGATACACCTATTTAAATGTCATCTTTACCTTGCCAAGTTTCTTAAAGTGACATAACTGCATGTTATAAGGACCTTTAATGAGCTCCTCTCCACTCGGTTTCAGGATTTCAGAACATCTACACCGATGGTTCAAAATCTGGAGCTTCCATGGGATGTGCTTTCACTGTGAAAGGATCCAATTTAAAAGTTGGCCTACCTGATGAATCCAGTGTTTTGACGTTGGAACGATACACCTTTTTTAAATTGTTTTGTTTTGTGTACCATAATTGTCACTATTTTGTTTTTGTCTGCATGGATTCCATGCGTTCTCTGTTGTCCTTGTCCAAACTGTACTCTTGGAATCTCCTCCTGCAGATGATACATGAGCATATTTTTTAAATTGGTTTGTTAAATACCCAGCCTCCTTCTGCTGGAATCCTTGTCATGCTGGTCTTTCACTAAATAAACTGATGAACTAGGCAGCCAAGGAGGCAGTTCATCTCCCTCCTGGGGCGAGTGTGGATGTTATGTTTTTAAATCTAAAGGGTTATGTTCAGCGTGAGGTCTTCCACACCTGACAGGAGCAGTTTAAACCCCTGCTCAGAACAGTCTGCATTCAATTAGGGATAGTGTTTTGTGATGGCCCCCTTCTATCCGGAAGTCTAGAAGAGAGGAGGCTGTCGGGGCAAGGCTCCACATTGGGTATACATTTTTGACATATGGATTTTTATTGAGAGGGGATCCACCTCCAGTGTGGGAACTTTACGATATGCCCCTTAGTGTGTACCACATTTTGTGGAGTTTCGCAAGCATGCCCTACATGCCTATTCACCTGGCTATTGGTTTTAATAGTGACTTTTGATTTTTATGATATGACTGTGTGGATGTGGTTTTATGTTTACTCCAGTTTATATGCCAGACAAATCTTTTAAATGGCATTCGAGTTTCACTCATAGAGCAGCTCACTTGCTCTCTTCTATTTTTTAAGGTGTATCATCGCTAAACCATACTATTGATGGAGTGTCACAAACAGACTTTGTCTCAGATTGAGATCTATTTTTAACATTTTAGTACAAATGTTAGGATTTGTATGTGTTACTTTATTTTAGTTCTTTAATCTGCAGATTTTAGCAGGTGAATTAGTATTTAGTATTATTCTCCCCTATGGGGATTTTACTTTGTTTTTAATATTGTTCAAGGCTCTAATGACCTTATTGTGTCAACGGGCCTATAAAACCTAATTATATTAACTCTATGGCTGTATCCGAATAGACTGTTTAAGGGCCCTTGGAAGCCAAGTGCACTTTAAAGTTGCAGTGGCGTCGGCTTAAAGGCCGGAAGTGATTTTTGATGGTGTTCAAATTCTCTCAAAGTGTACAATTGCACCCCTTATTGCGCACTTTACTAAGGGGCACATACGACTTGCCCTTTATCACGCATTTAAGTTAAACTAGCTTTTTATATTCAATGAAAGTATTATATATCATATATATGGAATAAAACATTCGCATATTGTTAAATAAAACTAGTATAGTATGTCCTTTGTTTATATTCATGATGTTAAATGGTTAAATTTCTCTTTCTAGTGTGAAAATCTCTCAATAGGTTTTTTTTTGCGAGCTATGAGATCTTCAGTAAAATTTGTTTGAGAATAATACTTTACTGATAAAAGTAAATTAATTAGGGCAATATTTAAATGTATATAATATACGTATATATTTACCAATTTCTCTAAATACGCAAAAATGTTTGACATGCTCCTAGGTATCCCTGCATATATCCCTCATCTTTTGGCACGTAATTTCTTTGTTTATTCAGTAGCCACTCATTCAGCAAAATGTCTCAAAACAAGAGATCAACATGTAAATAATTTATTTTAGAATTCTTATAGGCCTATGTATTTATCTGGCAATACTTTCTCGATCTATTTTGATTACCTATGCTTTTGTGACAAGTTTCAAGATTCTTGTTAGTTTATAGATTCGCGCCTTGATACAGATATGATTCACTTACTTGAATCAAACCAAACTAGGAAAAAATCGATACTTTTTAGGCTGTCGTAAATCCCACAATGGGCTTAAAATATCCTAATATATTTTAATAACAATTCTTGGGAGGAAAAATTAAATGTGTGTTAATTATTACCATATGGACCGGAGAATAAGTTGCACTTTTTTCCTGAAAAACAACCTTTATTAAACCTTTTTATAGCCTATAGTTGCACCCTTACATAATATGTAACAGATGTGTTATCTATGAGGAATCAAGATGTAAATGAAATAGTTTACTATTACCACAACAGATGGTGTTCTTTACAGCTAAACTTTGACAAGGTAAACTATTGTTGCATGAGCATGTTGAAGAACTTACATTTATACATGATAACTTGTAACTTATAGGACTTGAGTTAAAAACCAATCCAAATTTGTTTTATTAATGTGTAATTCTTTTTAGTTGACATAATTTTAGCAGATTTAACTAGGATATGATTTGATTCAAACTCAAAAAATCTGTTTTGCAGATGTCCATGAACTAATGACACCTTTGAACACACAGATCTAAATTTACAATATTTTTGTTTACTTAATATTAATATTTACATAGCATACTAAATAATTTTACATACATGATCACATCTAATCATCCTTAAGAGCACTGAGGTGCATTGCACACATTAAGAAATCGAGTATTATTTAAAAAGTTGTTTATAGTTTTTAATATTGTTTTTAAAAAAATGTAGGCGAAAAATATTAACAGTTTTCTAATGAGTTAAAAAAAATTAATTTTGAGTTTAAGGGCTTAAAAATAAAATTAGATGACAATTTATGTAAAAATTTGTACTCATATTAAAGCAAAAGGCTAGGACCTAAATCTAGCCTTCCTCTATCAAATAACTAATGTTTTAATAGGATAGCAACAGAACATCTTAAGATAATGTTGGATAGTTTTAAAGTGG
Organism: Timema douglasi; assembly: GCA_901482245.1. NCBI lineage: Eukaryota > Metazoa > Arthropoda > Insecta > Phasmatodea > Timematidae > Timema > Timema douglasi. Next base: position 77,881 of record CABEEJ010001881.1, read on the forward strand.
TTTTTTTTTAATTTTTTTTAATGGTCAAAACTTTCTCCTGCATTTTTGTGAAAGAGATAGTAAAAGAATCAAAGACTTCAAAAAATAAAAGGGCATTTCTAAGCATTTGCAACGCTTCTCAGTGCTCCTCAGCGCTCTACCATATGGCACTCTTAAGAGAAATAATCTTTATATTTGCAATGTTGATTGTTGAGTGAGCAGTGGATGTCAGGCCTTTGCTGTTGGTGTGTTCGTTAAGCTATTGTGCAACCTATAGGTTTACATTAGGGATAGGATCCCCAAATCTCTAATATCCTTAAGTATTCGAGGATCCTTTCCTTAAGAATATTAAAGATTTGAGAAAATTTTGGATTCAAGACTTGAATATAAAAAAAACTATTTTTTGATTAAATTTTTTTAAGAGCTTTAATACTGCTTATTGGTGGTTCATAATTAATTATAATTATAGAATTAACTCAACCAGGCCCCAGATCAGTAATTTAACACTTAACTGAATTAATGAATGTAATAATGAATGGATTATAAGAAATAATGTTGGGTTGAAGTTCATTGAAAGTGTAGTTAGTTCTTGAGCCAAACTATACACGTTGGGTTGTCATGATTATATGTTTTAGGGTCCTGCTGGCCCACCTGGTCAGCCCGGAAGACAAGTGGACGGGGATACCGTAGAGGGTCCACCAGGTAGCCCTGGTACTCCTGGAGAACCAGGCATTATAGGACCTCAAGGACTGAAGGGCAGCAAGGGTTCACAAGGTGACAGGGGAGAGTCTGGACTTCGAGGAGACAAAGGTAGGCTACCAACTGTTGATCCTATAATCTGTTAGTGTGCTTGATTAATTACTATAGAGTCTAGGGTTTGATCACCGTATAGAGGCATATCGTATTTCACCACATAAATATCAAATATTTTATGCCAAATTTTTGTGGGAAAAAGTCTGGTGCGAACTTTATGCGAAGTTTTAAATAATAGTTGCAAAATTATCCAAAAAAATGCTTTTCACCTTAATGTGTTGCTGGTAAACAATCACTAGTTTAGCTTGCACAGGAAAATGCAAGTCCTACCATATCATGTGACTTACCAATCTCCTTGCTATGAACCATGCAATTTGGCTTTCGGAAATATATCTACTGACAATGTGCATGCGCTAAGAATTCTAGGCTTGCAGAGAGCGAGAAGACAACCATGAAACCAAGGTCAACAGCTATATGCAACAGGTCAACATATTTATTAGTGCATCAAAATGAGGATAAGAGAGAGAGGATGAAATAATTTGGCTTCTGTTTACCTTTTAAATTTACATGACAAACAAGACTATTTGACAACCATGCAATTAAATTATTTATAAACCAATTCTTTTATTGAAAAAAATGGGGTGCGAAGATCATGTGGTGAAATACGATCATTTACAAAGTGTTTATAATTTGCATTATTGTCTTTACTAAACAAGAGGTAAAAAAGAAAAGAAAATCACTAAGGAAAAACGTTAAATTCTGTGTTTAAAAATGTGTGTGACACCAGTTTTGTCATTGGAGCCAGAATAAAGGAAGATGATCTCACATTTGTGCTTTGGAATTGTTCCCACATTTCTTCCTTTTTCCCTTCTTCACCCAATTTAATTATTCTGATTTAGGATTGAACACACATGATGAAATGCGTACTAAACTGGACGAAAGTGGGAAGTGAAATGATTCATAATATAATATAGGCAGGCTTTCACAGTCGGATGAGGCTCTCGCTATCCCCCGTCCCCGCCAGACCATTGTTTAGCTGTTAAGATGCTCAACTGCAACTTGCTACACCATAATCAAAAACATTAACAACTGTTACCACTACCGATCGGAACAACATTTGTGTGTGTCTCTTTCTTAAAAACGATCAATCAATCTTAGGGACAACAATTTCGACCAATATATGAGGGGAAACGATAAATCGAGTAACAGGTGATGCGAGTTTAATTTATATTATTTAGATAGGATTTGTTGAGGGACCACATAAATTGAACAGTTGATCAGGGAAAATGATAAAACCAGGAATGGTATATCGAGGTTTCACTGTAACATTTTAACATTTTCTAGCAGACCCCCTCTCCCTATTTCCTCCTAGAAAAATTAGCCTTTTACCCCCTTGGCCATTGGGCCTCTTCATTGTTAAACATAAACTAGATTTTGAGACTGAGGCTTCAATTTAATATAACAGGGAATAACAAAGTGCTTTTAATGAAAAAGGAGCCTTATATTTCCTTAAAATGTACTGTTAAGTGTTGTATTTTTAATCTTCTGGTAGGTGTAGGTTGTCCACTTCTAGCCTCCTTTCAATATTTATTAAAGCTAACTGTCTGGCATCATCCCCCCACCGATCACAATCGTTCATAATTAATACAATGGTACACACAGATAGACAGATCAATTGATTATATTGTTCTTTACATTCCTCTTGAATTGCCAAACACACATCTTACTCCTCTCGAACACTATTTTTAAATTTGTAAAACACTTGTATAATTGATTCTGACTGAGAGCGTACTGGTTGCCAAACATGGAGGGCCACTGACAACTCATCACCAGCCATTTAAACAGTATTATTGGGTGCTGTTAGCAATAACTAATAACTCTATGGTTTACATTTATCAGTCCACTCATGAGCCATGAGCTATAGCGCAATATGGGCTAAAAAAAAGGTCCCTTGATAAAACTTATTTTCATTTATCACCAGAGCTTACATATGGAAATGTCATGGTAGCTCTGGTGGAGTACTATTTTATACACCAACTGTCTCTGGCAGCTCACTCAAACCTTATTTTCTTCTTGTTTCTCTAAATCTTGCTTGCAATTTTTCTATGGTTTCTCCCCTCCACCCCCACCCCCTCACCTTTTCTTCTAGGGTTGGGCCACTTATGTATTGCAATTTTTTATATGGTCCATGTTGAGTCGTTATGTGTGATGGGGCAGGGTTTTTTTCTGTTTTCCTGCCCTTAACCATACTGCAGTGGCGTATTCTCCAGGTATGCTAGTCCTGCGCTGCATACCCATAATTATATGTACTAGTTTTTATTTTAATTCAATGTTGTCTGTGCTAACTGTGTAGATACTAATGTTTAAATTGTTAATAAATATACATGTAATTAATTACACAGGCCTGCAAAATTGAAGTTTTTGAAAAATACAAGATAAGTTTTCACTGAGTTTTATGTTATTTGGTGTGCTGATTTCGAAAATGACCTCCATTTTTTCCCCATCACGTCAGGATCTTTTGTAAAATCGATATTGATATTTTTTCTAAAATCCGATTAGAAAAGGAATTCTCTCGAACAATTTTGTATGCACTATCTGGCAACAATGGTTTTTATCCATTTAAATCTATGTAAAATAATCGATTCTTGGTGAGGCAAATTGATTTTTCAGCAATCGATTAATTTTTAAAGGTTTAAATAGATGAAAGAAAACCACTGTTGCCAGATCGCCTCTGGTTGAGAGAAAAAAAAAGTTCCCTTGAGTTTAAACTTTTTACATCAAATTATGGTGCAGTTTATAGAAGAAAATCAACAAAATACTATTTCAATTTGTTTTTATTAAGGTAACTTACATAAAATAGAGGATTGACCAAAAGGAGCAAATATTATGTATGTGTACATGAAAGTTTGAAACAAATTTTAAGCTGAGCAAAAATAAAACAACAACAAAAAGTGTATATTTAAGTGCATACTTTTTTTCCTTTGAAACTTCTTTTTGACGTTCTTCTTTTATGTTAAATCTCAGGCCTATCCCGTGTCAACATCCAACAGTAGTCGGCGAGCATGTTCTTGTCCCATCTTCCTTGATATTTACGCTCCATGTCTTTGATTTCTTGGTGGAACCTTTCACCTTGTTCTTCGCTGACTGATCCTACATTATCGGGGGAAAAGTCCACATGTGAGTGAATTAAATGTATTTTGACACTCATGGAGCTGCCCGACGCTTGAAATTTGTCCAGCATATAAATAACAATTGCTTTATAGTCAGGATCCTTGTAATTACCCAGATATTTACTGACGACATCTTTGAAGGCAACCCAAGCTTATATTTTCTTTGTTGTCATGCTCGTCTCAAATTCTTTATCCTTCATAAACTTGCGGATATCTGGACCAACAAAGATTCCCTCTTTCAACTTGGCTTCAGATAAACCTGGAAACTTTTTGCACAGGTATTTGAAACAATCGCCATCTTTTGGATTAGCCTTGACAAACTGCTTAATTACACCTAATTTTATATGCAGAGGGGGTAACAATAGTTTTTTTGGATCAACCAAGCTGTACCGAATCACATTCTTAGTGCCTGGTTCAAGATTTTGTCTTTTCGGCCATTCTTTTTTGACCCAATATTGAGTCTTATCCCGGCTGTCCTACCCGCAAATGAAACATGTCAACTTTGTATATCCGCCTTGGTGACCAAGAAGCATGGAGATAACTTTCAAATCACCGCAAATGGTCCAACTAAGGGCGGCATATTTTATTTTGTTGCGGACGAGAGCCTGGTTTTCATAGCATGCTTTTAAATGCACTGAGTGTCCAACTGGTATAGATGCAAACTGGCCTACGTGAGGAAGGACAGCTTTAAGGCTTCTTTTTGATTAATCTATAAACAGCCTCCATTCATCTTTATTGTATGTGATATTAAATTTGCTCATCAATCTGGGAACATCAGAACAATAGACTAGGGTCTCCTCGTCCTCAAAGTACTTAACAAATTCCGTTTCTCGATTACTGTACCAATAAAAACAGGTTCCTTTGGTCAATAAGTTTTTTCTTTCAATCTGGAGCCCAACAATTCAGCTGCCTCTTTCGAAAAGCCCAGAACATTAAGCTCAACCTGAGAGAAGGGCTGAGGCGAATCGCCTCAGGAGGGCTTATATTCGGTATCGGAGCCTTGAACTACTGGATGTTCTAAGTCTGAAGACTTTGACTGGCAATTCAGTTGGAGGCAAAGGCACTGGCATATCAGGTCCATGAGGAACGGGACGTATGGCTAATGGAATGTTATTAGGATAAGAGATTAGCTTTTAATTTGTGCGGTTATACCCACGGACATGACAGGAACAAAAGTAAAAATCATCAGAGTGGTTTTCGGCTCCCTCCATGTCATAGGAATTCCAAATCGTAAAGCAGTCTTCTTTCCTTTGAGACATTAGCGTAGATCGTTGAGACACTGCACACAAACTTAATGAGGAGCCCACGATTTGTCCTGGTCTCTTGAGTTTCATACCAAAATACGCAATAAAGCTGTCTTACATAGTCTGTAATGCTCCTCATGCGATTTTTAATAACACCATATTCGCCGCATATGTAACAAAAGTCATCTGGCAAATTTTCACAACGTCTCGAACTTGAAGCCATGTTTCACGAAATGCACAGAGAAAAGCAACCGTTAAAATTATTTATGTGATGAAGTTTCCACTTGTCACTGTATCAGCACACTCACAATACTACACATGACAGAAAAATTGAGACTAACTTAAAAATGTACTCATCTTTTATCTTACTATGATCACGGTAAGCACACGATCTTCTGGGAGATAAAATGAGTCCCTCATGAGGACATCTCTTTAATATCTTTTCTGATGACTCCAGAAAAGTCTTAAGAAAGATAACACGTTCAGGATCAATCCAGATAAAGCCCGAAAAAACAGCCGGTGACTGCCGATTACGCTTAGCGAGCGTTCCTGCGTGGCCAGTGAACCAAGATAAAGAACTGAGATAAGGATTCGCAACGCTATTGGTAGAGAGAGGTTGCAACAGGGAGAGAGATATGGCGATGAGGAGATGTCACAGAGGGGTATTCTGTAGGTTTCACCACGGTAGAATGATGGTCAGGCAGAGAGGGAAGAAATTCAACGCCGAAAAAAAAATTGTTTGGTAAATGTTCATAAAAATCCAAGTAAAATTGAATTTTTCCAAAAAAAATTTGATGTGATAGAAATTTTTCATTTTTTTTAAAAATCAGCACCAAAAAATACACAAAGTTCAGCTATCAATTCCCATGTATTTTTTTCATCGCAGGCCTGTGATTATTAATTTTAAAACTAATATTGGTTCATATTCCAAGAATATTCTACTTTAAGTAAGTCTTCTTCCAAAAGGTTCTACTTAGCACAATAGTAAACCCAGGGCCTGCTGCTTGAAAACAATAAGGAAAGTTAGGGAGCCTCTAATGACCTTGCCCAATGTCTAGGGGGTTGCAACACATTCCTTTCCGCTCGCCCACAAGTAATTAGCCATTGAGCTCGGGTTTTTACACCCCAGGTCATGCTGTTCGTGTAGTATAGCAAGCTAAACATTGTGTCGACTATTGAAAAAAGATTCAAGATCACAATGTCTATTTATTAAGCTAATTTAGTATCGTTTAATTAAAATTACATAAAATATATATAAAATTAATTGTAAAATAATAGTTAGTATATGTAACCAGCTTTAAGTTATACACTAATTAAATAAATTGAGTTATGTTTAGGCATTCTAATCACATGTATTAACATGTATTTGGCAAATACATTTGACCACTCTTTCAAATTTAGGCATTTCAGCACTGGTAGAGGGGAAGGGGGCTACTTTAACCCTAGTTAATGGTAATTCTTATTTTTCTTTGGTAGAAAGGATTTGGGGAGTTCTAATAATTTTATTTTAGTTTTTGTTTTACTTTAACGACTTATTTGTCATTGTGATTTTATATAATTAAACATCAAATGATTTCAAAAGTCAGGAGTGTAATTTCACCATTTCAAGATGATTTAGAAGGAAAAGGTAAAATAAAATATATATTTATATTATTTACTTGATCAGTGGCACACCCAGCGATTTACTTTGGGGGAGGCATTCAATCAAGGCTGTAGCAAGAATGAAATTTTGATGAAGAGAGCGTGTTTGGGGTTGCACAGCTTCCTAAAACCGATAGTCGAGAATATGAATTTTAAATACTTTTATAAATCATTTGGAGTAGTTTTATGGTAATTAAGATATTTAAATAATGCAAATAGTTTCAAAGCTATTATTTGTGGGGTTTTTTCAATTGTTAATTTTGTGTGTAGGGGTAAACCTTTTGAATATTAGGTTTGAGTCAGAAGCCTTGTCTTAAAATATAGCTTATACATTCGACACATCTTCAATCCTAAATATTTTAAGTTATACTTCATATTATATAAATTTTTATTAAAATTATTTGTGGTGTTGGGGAAAAGGGGGGAGGGGGGATAAATACCCTGTTTGCCACTCTCTCCCTTGGGTGCACCACTGCTTACAGTAAAAGATATGTGTAAATATATTAGCAATAAATCAATGACGTAGCGTAGAGTATTAATATTCCGAAATAATCTCCCCTATGTTAATCAGAGTTAATGCATCTAAATCACTTCTGGAGCATAAATTCTCAAGTTGGGAGACTCGTTTGTTTCCAAGCAGCATTGTGTGAGATAAGCTAGGCTTTAAGAAATAGTTTTAATTGCAACATCAGTGTCCCTCTTATGCATTCAGAATTGTTCCCATACCACTCTTAGTCCCCCCCCCCCCATCAATATTTACTTACATTTCTAACCATGAAGATATCATTACAATTTGAGGACCACGTTTGGGGTCTAGTGGTCAGAGCTTCTGGCTACAGACCCAGAGGTTCTGGGTTTGATTCCCAGTGTTTTCAGATTTTCTGAGAAGTCTTTCCAGATTATCTAGGAAGCAGAACCACTTCTATATGGGCAACCATATTCAAATATTTCCCTTGAAATAATCCATCGACGTTATTGGACAACGCGGGCTGAGGGTCCCCCAAATCTTCCCTGCTACTTTTAGAGTACAGTATACTATTAATTTTCTCAGAATACACCACTAGGCTCCTGTTTAATTCAACATTCCTGTGACACTTTCTAGAAGTTAAGCCACCAATATTCACACAACAAATATATGTTCGTTTTTTTTTTATTTCTTCCAATCAGTCTTTTCTGTACATTCCTCAAAGGCATATATAAATGGGTGTTTCCAAGCAATAATATTGTGGATTGTGTTGGCCACAGGAGACCGGGGCTTGACTGGCCTACCTGGTCAAGATGGTAGTCGTGGAGAGCCAGGAAAGGAAGGTCCCCCGGGGAATCAAGGAGAAAGAGGAGAGCCGGGCTTTCCCGGAACCCCAGGACCTCAGGGTGGGCCTGGTTTAGTTGGTCTACCAGTAAGTACACTTTCTTTAACAGTAAAAGCATTGATTGCAACAACATTGTTAATTACATACATAAAAACCAATTTACCACACTTTATTTTAACTTCAAATTATAAAATTGTATAATTATATGATATACCTTTCATTGATGCTAGTATCTGACTTTCTTAACATTACTAGATCTAATTTAATGTATTCATAACTCAACCGTATAGTTTGCAGCTGTCACATTTTATTGTTAGTAAATAATTTATAGGATAATACGCTTTCCCTAGTCTCTTTGTCTCACATCTCTTACCCTCTTCTGTACATCCATTTCAACAGTAGATGTAAGGCCCACGACAGCCAGTATTCTCGGTACAGCAGTTGAGATCTTGTTGGAGTTTGTTTGTTTTTTACTTGTGAGGGTGGGGTAGAGTTGCTGACTTGCATTATTTGTTACATTTTTTTGTACCTTCCTCTTTTCCTGGTGATGCCGGCAAAATTGACCTTAGGGAATGCTTACGGGGAGTGTAGGGGGGGAGGGCAGTTAATAACTATGCAAAATAATAAGGTTGTTGACTTGTGTGATATTTTAAAGGTTAAAATAGTTAAGCTATCTATAATTAATTTGTATGAAAAATGTACTTTAGTCATAATTTACATATTAGAAATAATTACAGTGTCCAAAATGAATAGAGGGATGATGCACTAACATAAAGAGTGTGATCTTGATTTTATATAGTCCACACTATGTCCGTGGCACTTAAAAACTTTCTTTAGGCATACTCGGTATAACAAGTAACCGCTTCGCGAATCACTCTCAAACCACATAATAAACATGAAATAGTGTGATATTGAGGTAAATTGTCATTAAGGCCACCACTGTGGACCCTTTTTCTCCCGTAAACTCTTCATAGTAACAAAACGCTCTTAAGCCAAGCTTAGAAGAGTAGCACACCTGGTAGGTACCAGTATCACCAGAGAAGTGTGGCACATCCGATCAGCTCGCATGTCACTAGAGATGTGTGTCTGAGAAACTTGCTCACCCAAGCATAATCCCTCCAGTTAAAATCAAGGTAGGCCAATGATAAGCAGTGATTGGCTGGTTGTCTCGTGCTAAAACCTCCCCTATACTCTGAGAAGCCACATGTGCAAATTGAAATAGAACCCACTTTCCGGATGGAGACAAAATAATACAAATAAAATAGTAAGAACCACAAATGGAAATATAACTTCAAGAGTGGCTTCTTAAGAATGAAAATTACTAGATTGAAAAGTTAATAGCCTAAAAATAAAGTTGGTGAATTTAAAATTATAAGATATGTTGCTTACAACTTTGATTATGGCTAGGGCTACTTAAGATTAGTATATAACCCCACACTTTCTTATAACTAAATATTTTAGATAAACAATTTAGTAAATTAGGCTTAGAATAGAAAATTATACAAAATATGCCGAAGGCTATTATGAAAACAACACGCTTGACTTAAATAGCATTACTATATAAATAGGATATTTCCTCAGTATAATGACAAAGACAAAATATAATTTCTAAGAAACTCGAGGAGGAAAGGAGGAAAATTAAGTATAAACTGGCTATTATAACTGATGGACACTTGTAAGCCTATTACATGAATAAATGAATTTAGGGGTTAAAGGATAATATTAAATTAGCCATAGTAACTAATGTATGAGGTGATCTGGTGGTCTAGGGGTAAGGTGTCGGACTTCTGTGCTGGGGTCCGGGGTTCAATCCTCGGTCCCGGCACAGATTTATCTTATTACCAAACCCTTCCTTCACGTCTGACAAGGCATCTTGTGAATGTGGGGAATACCAGGCCTCCACCGTGGTTAGGATTCCACGTTAAACTGTAGGTCCTCCATTTCATCTCACAATCATCCTACCATTACACATTAGTATAAGTGTGTATAACCCAAACGGGTAGTAAGACGCAGTGCTAATAATAATAATAACTAATGTATGCAGGGGAAACGTGGACTTTGGATAAAAGAGAAACAAGGAAACTGGATGTCATGGGAATGAAGTTTTTGAGGAGCATACTAGCTGTCACCAGAAGAGATAGGATTAGGATTGAAGATGTAAGGTCTAAAGTTGGTGTACAGGGTATATATGAGAGAGTAGAGGAAACTAGGATGAGATGATATGGACACGTAATGAGAATGGAAGGGGAGAGGATTCCAAGAAGATTAATGTATGAAGTATGTAGGGAAGAGACCACAATGGAGACCAAGAAAGAGAGGGAGGAACAGGTAGCAGCAAGTGTGCAAGTGAGAGGAGTAGTGTGAAAGAGAGTGCAGGAGGGAGAATGGTGGAAGGACAGAGGGAGATGGAGGCATTTTACTAAACAGACCCGGCCACAGGCTGGAGACAGTTCATGATGATGATTAAATTAGCAAAATAAACAGAGTAAAATAAATATCTAAATGGAATGGTATAGAAAGTAAAAGCGAAAAATATTAGGCTGCACATATAATATGAGTACAGTTTTTGGAAGGACATATTTCGAGAAAAACATCACACTATATTCAGGCTGAAACAGTATATATTTGATAAATTATAAAAATCATATCAACAACTAGGCATTCACACTGGTATACTATAATATACATGAATATTGCAATAGTAATTTAGGTTTCGAGGAAAGCTTTTGTTTTATTTGCATGAAGTTTTTTAATATCATGAACTGAAATCAAGATATATAATTAATTTGTTAATTTAAGCTTTGAAAAACATGAAACTTTCCTTTGAAATATAGTTTTTGGATGGGACAAAAATCATTATTTTTAAAAATATTTTTATTCAAACCAAAACAAAAGACAATACATTAGTACAATCATATCGTATTATGATCACTAAAGAAATAAAAATACATAGCAGTAGTTTTTTTTAAAGTTTGGACAAACTATTGACTTTGAAGTTTGAAGTTGATGCACTAAAAACATGTTTTAAAATTATCATAAGATATTATTACTTAAACTCAAACAAAACACAATACATTATTATAGTCATATTCATATTATAATAGCAATATTTTCGTAAGTTATGAATAAAAATTTATTCCTCTGGCCTGCGGCCTCTAGGCCTAATGGTTAAGCCACTATTGCTCCTTACAAACTTCATTTCCAACATTTTCTTCTGCATCCTCTCTTTTTCCATCCTCATTAACTGCCGATACCATCTCAGTCTTGCTTCCTGGACCATCTCATGTACTCCCTGTTCCCCTACTCTTTCCTGAATAACTTCATTCCTAATCTTGTTTCTCCTCCTCTTTTACAAATCAGAATCTCGAATCAGAATCTTGGATTAATTATGAACATAAGAGAAAATAAATATAGTAAATAATAAAAAAATTAATTAGTAACTGAGTGTTAAATTACTGGTCTGGAGCCAAGTTGTTAAGTTATTATTATTATTAGCACCGTGTCTTACTACCCGTTCGGGTTATACGCACTTACGCTAATGTGTAATGGTAGGGTTATTGTGAGATGAAATGAAGGACCTACAGTTTAATGTGGAATCCGAACCACGGTGGAGGCCTGGCATTCCCCACATTCACAAAATGTCTTGTCAGAGGTGAAGGAAGGTTTGGCAATCAGATAAATCTGTGCCGGGACCAAGGATTGGACCGCCAACCCTCAGTACGGAAGTCTGACACCTTACCTTACGAATTCAAAATTTCATTGAATCCTTGAATCTCAAATATCCTTAGGGATTTGAAGGATTTGAGGACCCATCCCTATGTATGGTATTTTATAAAATTAGGAGAACATATATTAGAATAAAATATCCAACGATTTGATTACAAGTAGTCTAAGCAGTCTTGTAGGCTATTCACATCTTATTTAACAAATAAAACACCTTGTCTGTGTGCATTATCTTTGCTTTAAACAATATATAAGCACCTTTTAAACTAGTGGCTTTCAAAGGTGTGACGAGGCTCTAATGTTCCCCCATCGATGTTTCAAGAATATGAGAAAATGTATGATTAAGTTCATAAATATTGTACCACACTTGTTTTTATTGGATTATTAATTTGTTAATTATATTATTGTATTATTGTATAGTATTATTGTTAATATTAATGAATTTTTAACAACATAAAAGTATTATTATTTCAAGTACCTAAGTACTCTTCTAAGGGATTCCTTAGCCCTTAGCACCCTGCCGTAAGGACGTTAATATTATATCAAGGGTGCTGCCCTGTTAAAAAATATTGATAAACACTGTCTAAGAGACTTGTTTGAATCTTGGTAAGGCCTAAGTATGAGTCTATTTTAAAAGAGTTCTACTACAGGTTATCCATATACAAGAATAATAATAACTAGCTGTCTTATAGCTCATCTCATGCTAGTGCCAGAGAATTAAAAAGTACAACAGGGTCTATATTTTACTGTATTATTTGGTGGTCTTTGTCCAAAAATAACAAATTTGTTGTCACCTCTGGAGTACATAATATGTTGTAATTTTGACACACCAGGGCCCAGCAGGCATATCGGGTGCTCCTGGTGTTCCAGGACAAAAGGGAGACTCTGGTCCCCCCGGAGAGCCAGGCCCACCTGGGACATCGACTATAGGAGGAGGAGACCTCAGTTTAACTAGCGTGCCAGGCCCTCCAGGGCCCCAAGGAGAGGACGGGATCAGAGGAGAGAAGGGCCAGATGGGGGAGAGAGGGCCCCCGGGTGAACAGGGCTTGTCTGGTCTGCCAGGGAGGGAGGGGCTGCAGGGTGAGGAAGGGGAGGTGGTAAGTTAACCATAGTTAATACTAAAATATACAGTATTGACTTAATTTTCCAACAAAATTAATTTTTCAGCCTTGTTAAACTATCATTCCGGTTTGATTTTTTTGTATATGTATTTGGAAGATGCAATACAAAATACCTCAAAAAAATATAAAAGAGTTCTTCCTTGAAGAAATATTGTTTAAGTTTCATGTTTAATTCTAATTAATATTTGCTTGCAGGGTCCTCCTGGAGAAAAGGGAGAATCTGGACCAAGAGGTCCTGAAGGACCACTGGTGAGTCATTAAACCCCTCCACATCAGCACTCTCCTGTCGGAGTGGTCTTGAATAAAATAAAGATATATTATTTTAGTTGTTCAGCAAGTCATAATTATTAATTAACCATAAAAACTAAAATTCAAAATCAGAAAGGCTATATGGAAAAAATCTCATCTTAGATATGATATTTGGTTGCTATTTAAATGAGTAATTTTTTAATAGTTTAGTCTCACTACACAAAATAAATGTAATATAACAGTTGCACTCACATGTTCAGGTCCCAACAAGCAGGTTGTCACTAGTTTAGAAATTGTAAGTGCGAGAAGTGGGCTGTATTCCTATTTAATTTACTTGATGGTATCTAGTAAATATATTATAAATCATAGTACTTTGATAATCGAGCAGTGTTATCAAACTAACAAAAATTGAGTAGTTGAGTGTTTGTGTAAAGGTATGATTCCCTCTGTGCGTTTTGCGTCAGCGACTGGTGACTAGTGCACACGTCCCACGTCTTTACACTGTATCTACGTCCACTCTGCTTCAAGAGCTCGAAGACGCACCACTGAGCTAGCGTCTGTTTTAGTAGAGTTATATTTATTCATGTCATAATTACTTGCCAACACAGGAAATAAATAGAAGTTGTTTACAAAAAATACTTAAAAGGAAAAGTGGTTCAAAGGAACTGCGCAATTCAAGGACATCTTAGGTCCCAGTTGGGCTACGCTTACAATGATGATATTATTATTATCTTTATTTACATGGTGAAATTAAGGCATCAGCCTTCTCTTCCACTTAACCATGTCTTAAGTTATCATTATACTACATTTATCAATTATTATCATTAAATAAAACACAAGAGACATGTATTTGAGAAAAACATTATTAAGGTGGTGCTTACAATTTAGGGACATTTAAATATTAAGGGGAGCGGGTCCTAATTCCATGCCACAGTTTTATATTTGATTGGGCTGGTTTTTAAAATGGTGCAAGATTTCTCCATAGAAGATGACTAAAATTTAATTGTACGGGTGGAAAAGCACCCATCAATTATTGACATATATTTGATATTTTTATTGTTTTTGATAGTGTACTGGGGGTAACATGTGAAGGACAACACATGGAAAGAGATCTCAGGAATAGTTGGTTGATCAAGCTAGTATTTTTTATCAACACTATTCCAAAATAACACGGAACATTTCAAACACAATTGAAAAACTGATAACTGAGGAACGATCTGCATTACACATACAATTACCAACGACTGGCGACCAAGAGACACATCTAGGGAAACACTGTATCCCGTGTCTGTGACTCATAATAATGCCAAAATATTACTACTCTATTTTTGTAAATTCTAATATGGACGACCAAAGAAAAGAAGATGTAACCTTTGTGCATTGGATTGGCCCAAACATGTTTTTTCTTTTATTCGGTGGAAACACAATGTTCAAGGTTGTAAAGATTGTACTATGGAAAGGGTATCAGTGGTCACATAGTAGTGGCCTGTTGCTAATATAATATTGGTGTTAGTTACATAAAAATATATCAAATCCTAAAAATGTAAGTAAATATAAGCTTTATACTTGTTTAGTAAAAGAACCCCCAGCTGAAACTATTTCCTACAATACACCAAAAGTGTAATATGTTTTTATTTTGTTTTTCCCCGTGTTTTCCTACCTATTCAGTTATACATTATAGTTTTGTTTACAAAACACTTTATTCATTTTGAACATATTTGTGTTTACCTTCTCATATACATAGAAAATATTGCAATCATAAAAAAAATTCTATCTTGAGATTCTGATGATTATTGAAATTTAATGTGCTCCGAACCCATAAAAGTGCATTTGGAAAGTCTGTTTGTCCCTCAGTTTGTCTATTTGTACCTGGTGCTACAACTGAAATGGTTTTATGGATTTTGTTCAAATTTGATATTTATTTAGTTTTTAAAATTTTAATTTTATTTCTTAAAGTGTTGTATCGCTTACTATTTTGTTTAAAATGGCTATTTGGTGTATATTTAAATATGACAAATAATAGTGTGAACCTATTTTTTGGGAGAAAATTTGCTTGAGGGTTGTTTACTAATGACTAACTTATGAAAATTATACCGCCCATTCTCCCCTCAAAATAAGTTTCATTGTAAAGTTTGAACTGTGTTCTTTTTTTCTTTATAAAAGTCATATTGTGTTGGTTCTCTTTTATGTAATTTCTACTTGTATTTCAGGTACCTTCTTCTAAATATATATTATTAACTACCTCAAATAGCGAAAAAAAGTTTTCCTTAGTGAGGTATTATTTTTTAAAAGTGTTCATTTTTTTTAAAAGTGAGTTCAACTGTAGATCATTAAAAGTTATTTTTGCTCTAAATCTTTTAAATCATTTCCGTATATTAAAATTTTAAGAACAATAGTTTAGCTTGAGTTAGAATTTGGAATGACACACACAGTATAGTAAAAATTCAAGAAACTTTCAATTATTTCAGAAATCTGAAATAGTTTTATGTGACTGCTGCTACATAGTAAATGGCAGTAAATTCTGTTTGTTCCTCTGTAAGCAGGGTCCCACTGGTAAACCAGGTCCTGCAGGGTTGATAGGACAGCCAGGACACAAAGGAGATCAAGGAGATGATGGGGTACAAGGACCTGTCGGACCAAGAGGACTTCCTGGATCCATGGTACTTATGTTGTTTACATCACTCATTTATTTTCTCCACTAAGCTGCACACTCAGCATCTACATTATGTCACTTGCTATTTTTACTTTCTCAGAAAAAAGGGTGATTGTGAAAATGTTCAACCTCGAGAATATTATAAATTTTTACACATTATGTGCTCACACCCGGAACCTAAAAAAAGTTGGTTTTACGATTCTATCTGTCCTCACATCGTTCTGTCTCTCTGTCTGTTTGTCTTTCTCTGGGACTACAGCTGAAACGATTATTTAGATTATTTTTACTAATTTAATACTTAGATGTTATATGGTCATACCTGCGGACTTTTTATTTTGACTCTAACCGTCACCTTAAAGATAATTTACTAGTGACTGATTTTTGAAAATTCAAAATTTCTCAAAACCAGCTTTTACAATTTTGTTTAAAATATGTCTGGGAAGTGTTAGATATGACAAATAACACTATAAACTCATTTTTGGAGGAGAAATTTGTTTAAGGGTAGTTTCCATACTACTGATTTTTGAAAATTTGATATATTTTAAAAATGGCTCTTAGCAATTATATGCGTCTCCTCTATTTGTCCAAACAGATGAGAGGAAGTTTTGATTATACATAGTTTCGTGTTGAGCTAGACTGCCAAGGATGGGGAGATCAACGTTCGAATCTTGGTCGGGGGAAAAGGGGGTGGTTTTTCCTAAAAGGTTTTCCACTCTCACCCCACACCAATGCGGGTTCACTTCGTCTAAATTAACCCTCCCAATTCCTAACTTATTAACCTAATTAGTACCTAAGTGTATAGCTTGAACGAATAGACTAAATAAATAAAATTTAAAAAATTATACATCTTCAGAATGAGCACACCTTTCTTATGTACACTTCGCTCACTCTGAAAGTTAGTACACTTAGTCACTTACCTTGCTTGTTTCCACTATGGTACAGCTTTTACAAAAACTCCATAATGATGACTAAGCTTTCAGCATAAACAGAGTGTACATATGTCTTAGTTGGAAGAAACCTGTAAATATGCTTATGATCATTTTGACTGTTATTATTAATAATTTGTTTTAATAATCATCTGTTAAGTTATACCCCATGAATTGTTCTTAAATACCGGTATGCCGAAGGTCTGAGTGCATATTCAGCTCTGGATGGATGAGAAGTGCATCAAACCAGCCTTTGGGTTGAAACCTCACTATCATATATTACCAGTAGCCATTTTTTAAACCACAAATAATAAAAGCCATACTAAATAACAATCAATATTGTTGACAGTTAAAACTATTTATAACAAAACTATTTTTTTAGATTGTATAAAATCGTTTTCTATCTATTTAAAATATATTTTGCCATTGTGAATGACTGAGTATTGGCATTATAGCTTATGGTATGATACAGAATTAATTTATTTAGTTGACAACATTTCAACATATTAATTTGTTTAGAATTTGTTCTCTATATTTAACAGTTTTAACAAAGGAACTTGACAAAATGATGTAAGTATAATATTGACAAACTTAGTAAAACTGCTAAAGTAGCCTAATTATTTAATGTATCCTAATACCCTGGGGCCACATCCATTTTTACAAATCTCCTCATAATAAAGACAGACCACCGCTGTTATCAACCAGGGCTAGGCTAGTGCCCACGGAGCACACACAAACTGTCATACTTACCTGCGAGAAATTAAATCCTGAAACAAGAATAACTGAATTAAAAGTGAAAATTTTAAGAACCAGAAAAATATAAAACACCAAACAATTTTTTCACAGAACCAAATGAAATATAATTGGTACATAAGTTTTTGCAGAAGAATAATAGATGAACATAGACATTAAATGTAAGAGAAATAAGGAAATTTGAAACCTTGGGACTGAAGCTTGTGAGGAGCATGCTAACTGTCATGAGGAAACAAGCTTATGAATTAAGTTATCTGAGAAAGAGTGGAGGAGTGTATGAGATAATCGAAGAAGCAAGACTGAAATGGTATGGGCATGTAATTAGAATATAAAAAGAAAAGAATACCAAAGAGAATTATAGAGATGAACTATATAGGAAAAGATTACAATGGAGACCAAGAACGAGACGAGAGAAGCAGATAACAGAAAGTGTGCAAGTGAGAGGAGAAGAATGGAAGCAAATATAAATGGAAGGAAAGAGGAAGATGGAGGCATTATGATTTGTTCTTTCAAAGGTCCTTAACACAAACCCTGGTTGTTTGACACAAAGGAGTGAAAACAATTAACCCCAGGGCACAGACAAGGTGTACCCCAGACCCTCAGCCTCCAGGTTAAAATGTATGCGCCCACTGGAAGAGCTTGAGTCCTTCAACACAGGTATTGCTAGGTGCCATGAAGGGGCATTCAAACAAAAAGGTTAATTTTAAACATGATTTCACTCGAGTTAATCAGCTGGCTTCCACAAAGCTAGGTTCTTCATATAATCCCACCTCACAAAGAGCTTACACAGACTGCACATTATGATCACAATAGTCTGTTTATGATGAACATGTTAAAAGTGAGTCGTTTAACAACTGCACATTTGGAAGTGCTTTTATCCAGGGCTGTGATGTCGGAGCCTTAACAGCATTGTAAGAACCTGGGAAAAATGCATTGGGAGACTACTAGCCCTACCCGCCATAGTAATAGAAATATAAACACTCAATATGGCACATTACGAACAATTTGGCAGCACCCCACTGCCCAGTGTACCCACGACTTAAGTGTGTGATAAAGTTTTTCATTTAACGGGGTAGAGAATGATGGGTGTGGGGAGTCATGTATTTGCTATATTTACCAACAAGCCTATTGCTAGGGTTGGCAGTTAGTGGTCTCATTTCAAAATATTGCTTTCAAATAAAAGTGGTGGGCTGTCTTAGAGTTGTTTTAGATATTAAACACTAAGCCAACATTTTGCGAAAAATTTATTTAAAATATATCATTTTAAATCCTTCCATTATTTTTTTTATTTAAAATAACAAATTTATTTAAAAAATTAAAGTTTAAAATTATAGTGTAAAACTTGAAATTTAAACTTTAATTGATGAATAAAAATATAATTTTAAATAATATTTTTATATAGATAGTTTTAAAAGCACAATTAAAGAGGACTTAAAAAACCACAAGTGATTTGCATTAATAGTTATTTAAATATTTCGTTCCAGAGCTTAGCCTGTATTTCAAAAGGGTGGTGCGCCCTCTTAAGAGGACACAGACATAATATAAGCTTGGATAAAGCGGTTAATTAGTGGAAAATATCTAATTTTCAATATCACCAACACTGTATTGTTCAAAAGAATAATACCTGCTATTATTTAGCACCATGAACTGACAGTCACTGGTTTGAAGCAAATAAAACATTCTACAAAGCTTTGTTGTTCTATCCTTGTGTTCATCCACTGTTTAGTCCTTTAAATCCACTATTGGTGGACAGATGCAGGTATCAATGAATCCTATAGAGCGATTATTAGTGCATCGGCAATTAATCATAATCGATGATTATCATGCTATTAATCGGTGACTTTTCTTAGTATTCAAAATGTGTATCACAATAAATGTTTTATCTTATGGACTTAAAAAAACAACAATAACTTATAACAAAACTAAAAAATCTATTAACATACACAAATGACAGTAAACAAGTAATGCGCGGGCCTGATTTTTTATATACAGTCATATTTAAAACACTCCATCCAACAATTAAGGAAAAGGGGAACGCGTGGCGTGGCAATAGAAGGGGAGGAGATACGAGCTTAGGGGGCTGAGGAAGTGAGAGGAGACGAGCGGCAAAGTCTGGAAAAAAGAGGGTAAAAAACTAATAAACACTATTCAAACAGCTGGTACTGTTGTAACTAATTTAATTTTACTGCTCTCATGTTTTTTCTATCTCTTTTTATTTATTTATCCAAGCGATTAAAAAAGGGACTAGCTTTGGGTCCCCAAATACCTTGTAGGCCCCCTGCGGACGCATAGCTCGCATAGGCCAATAACGGGCCCTGTGTATCTTCACCTATAAATGTTATTTCAGGGTCCTCCTGGTATCCCTGGTTCACCAGGCTCGGCGGGATTACCCGGCTTCACGGGCCCAGCGGGACCCCCTGGACCACCGGGTCCTCCTGGTCCTCCAGGTGACAGCGGAAACATCCCCAACACACTAGTCGCATTGGATGGGAATGGACTGCCTGGGGTGGCTGGCCCCAGAGGACCAGCGGGCTCTCCTGGACTGGTGAGGATGATCATTTAAACCTTTAAACCTTGATTGGTTGGTGCTGCACCTCTTTTTTTCTTTTTCTTTTTTGAGGGGACAGCGGCAATAACAATATCACCTATTTTATTTAAGAAAAGCAACTCAAAGGAATTTTATTGAACTAAAATTGACTTGAGGGGTATATAATATGTTTGAAAACGAAAGGCTTTGGAAGATATTTGTTCCTAAAATGGATGAAGCTAATGGAAATTGGAGGAGGTTACAAAATGATGAGTAACATCCCCTGTACTAATTACAATATAGTGTTAGGATAATCAAGTCTCTTAGATTACAGTGGGCAGGACATGCAACGGGAGAATCAAGAACCCTGTTCAAGGTACTGACTAGCAAAACAATGAGAAGAGACCATTGGGAATACTTAGATTCAGATGGGAGGATAACATTAGAATGGACCTGAAAGAAATAGGGATTAAAAGAGGTGGACTGGATAGAACTAATTCAAGATATGGATAAGGTGTAATGGGGTGGACTGGATAGAACTAGCTCTTTATAGGGATAGGTGGCGTACTTTTGTAGTTTCGGAAATGTGCTTTCGAGTTCCTAATGCCATATAGCAAGTAAGCATGTAATATAAAAACAAAGGAAAAACTATGTCAAATGGCTGGATTTAATAAACATTAAAATGTGTAGATCAGGCCATATACTAAATCAATAAAATTAAAGCAACATTTAAAACACATAACTTCACAGAAGAGAGATTTTCTTTTTGGGGGTCACTATTGAAAGGTATCCTGAGGAAGATGCATGTGGGATTGAAATATTGAAGTGTTTTTAAATATGTTTTAATGTATTATACTTTTATTTGTGCTTAATTTTCTATAGTAATATCATATTTATTTAATCATAGGGTATATGGTATAAAATGTTTAATACACTTTATTTCATACATATTGAAACATTTTAAAAAATATACAAATTGTCATTCAGATCCTAGTACCAAGCGGAAGGGATGGTTTCTTTTAAAAGAATATTTGTTTCGTTGTTTCAGCCCGGGGAGCGTGGGGCAGCTGGCGAGAGGGGTCCTGAGGGACAGTCTGGACCCATGGGAATGCCCGGGAAGGAGGGGTCCTCTGGGCTCTCTGGCCCACCAGGACAAAGAGGGCAGTCGGGAATACACGGCCTGCCAGGACCACCTGTGAGTTAGACACTCTAAGTGGGAAATTTAGCACAGTTATATGTCCTCAAACCAAGTGGCAAGGGTGGTAGGGTACAGGGCTAGTAATGTTTAAACTTTAAGAACAAATGTTAGGCTCTTGAGCAAGAATGAAGTTTGTGAGGAGCATATTAGCTATTCACGAGGATAAACAGGATTAGGAATTTAGAGGGTGACCTGGCGGTCTAGGGGTTAAGGTGTCAGACTTCTATGCTGGCGGCCGGGGTTCAATCCTTGGTCCCGGCAAAGATTTATCTGATTACCAAACCCTTCCTTCACCTCTGACAAGACATCTTTGTGAGGAATGCCAGGCCTCCACCTTGGTTCGGATTCCACGTTAAACTGTAGGTCCTTCATTTCATCTCACAATCACCCTACCATTACACATTAGCGTAAGTGCGTATAACCCGAACGGGTAGTAAGACGCGGTGCTAATAATAATAATTATTATTATTAGGAATTTAGTTCAGGAAAGAGGGGGGGTACAGCGAGTTATATGAGATAGTTGAGGACGCATGGCTGAGATGGTATCTGTTCATGTAATGAGAATGGAAAAGGAGAGAATTCCAAAGAGAATGATGGAGATTAAGTATATAAGGAAAAGACCGCAATGGATATCAAGAAAGAAATGGGAGGAGCAAACAACAGAAAGTGTGCAAGTGAGAGTAGAAGAATGGAAGTTAATAACTCTTTTAATGCCACACCTAGAACATTATTCACGTGCAAATAGTGTCACGGCTATTTCATCATTTATTGTAAGGTTGTAAAAGGTTAAACTGTTATTGAGGAAGCGATTTTTCATATTGTTTTATCATTTTTGTCTGCATATTATGTTCCATAATAAATGAGAATATTCTTATTCCAGTGAAATAATTCACACATACCTTATCTATTGGGTAACGCCAGAACTTAACACTAATATGGAAAGTCTATCAGATCAATTGTGGCACTAAAAGGGATGAAGGAGGAAGAATGGGGAAGGATAGAGGAAATTAGAGGCATTTTACTTAACTAACCTAGCCCCAAGCTGTAAACAATTGTTGATGATGATAATATTATACAATCATTAAATGACACATTCTAATTTTTTTATTGTTGTTTCAATCTTGGCTGTATACATCAAGTGAATAGTCGACACAGTGGATATAGCTCAAACACCACTAACAGACATAGTTGCCAATGATAACTTACATATCACTGTCCTAGATCAATACAACTTGTCAAAGAAGGATGTTCAGGGATAAATTAGAAATAAACTTGAAAATAATAAATAGAAGACAATGTCAGTGTTAATATTATTTATTTTGTATGTGTATAAATAAACCGCAAGTATGTGTTGGTTGTATATTTAACAAATATGATTTTATAATAATGTAAATTGATAAAAAGTAATAAAAAAGGAAAAATAACCTAATAAGTGCAAATATAATTAAGAAAGCCCACCTAGTGAAAGAGGAAAAATGGGACTCGAATCCAATGCACAAAAGTGACATCTTCCTATCTTCTTTCTTCTATAGTAGAAATAGTCACAAGCATTTAAACACATACTGACGAATATTTTGGCATTGTTGCCTTTATTAAACAAAAAGAGGAAAGACAAGTTACACAAACAGTAAACTATTCCATTTTGAATTTAATTTGTGTTTAAATGTATGTGTGCTAACTCTACTATAGCAGACAAAAGAAAGGAAGATGTTTGTTTGTGCATTGGATTCGTTCCACATTTTCCCTCTTTCCTTAGGTGGGCTTTCTTAATTTTATTTGCACTTCTTGGTTTATCTTTATCTTTTATTTATTTTTGTCCATTTTTGTTATTATAAAATAATTTAGCCATTGGGCTTATTCATTGTTAAACATTTAAAAATAATTATGAGTAGTTTCTAAACATATATATAAGCCTTGATGTGCAACATTATCTTTACATTGCAAGAATAAGTAAATGCTATAATTTTTTTACATACAACATAGTGCAGTATAGAACTATAAAGAGTAAAAGTTGAGACATTTTTAGTTGTCACTAACTTAAAATGCTCCATTTTTAGTTTTTGCATTCTTGTGCTGAAGCATAGATTACTGTATTTTGATTGGTAAAACACTTTTTTTTAAAAGATCAAAACCTATATTCAAAAGGATTAAGACTTCTGTACATATATTTTTAGAACACAAGCTTTCTACACTTCTACTAGTAACAGACAGTTTCTCAGAAAACTATATTAGACTTAAACTAACTACTTGTGCTCAGCAAATGCTAGCATTTCAATCAATTTTATTTTATTTATGTTGCCTTAGCCTAACCTGGCCAGCCTTAGAAAATAACAGCAGTTAGTTTATCCTATTTTCCTTTTAGCCACAATTTAGCTTAGTGCTTTAATTCAAGCCACCTTATTTTAATGAAATCTAATGTGCTGAGTATTCAAATGTTTATATTTGACTGATTTAGTATTTTGGAATGTGTTTTGAAAATAATAAAAGTAAAAAATAATACTGAAGCGACATCAAGTAGTTGTCTTATCAAATATACTGACAGTCAAACAATGTTTATAAGTTATATATCTACTAGGCTATATGTAGAATATCACATTAGTCAAGCTCACATTAAAATCTGTTTGCACTTATCAACAAATATTGGAAATTTTTGTGAATTGAGAGGGTAGAAGCCCATGCAGCCTCTACCTTTGTGGAAGTTTGTTGCTTATAAAAATCTAGTAGAACACACATTAATTAAACAAACACATTTTTTTTTAAACTTTTTAGAGTTTGTTTTATAGCACATAAAAGGTCTACCTCGTATTAGATTTGAAGATATAAGTGGAATCGACTAAACTTATATACTTGTTTCTGGATTATTTTTAAAACAGCTAGGTCTACTAACGTTTTTAATTCTCACTTATTAATATCATATTTATACAAATTAAAATATTTTTCAACATTTCAGGGTCGTAGTTTCACTGAAGCAGAAGTTCGAGATATCTGTGCTGCTGTTCTGAGAGGTATAATTTTATTGTTATTTTTACACATTTCATATTATCAATAGAATACTGTGTTTTGGCAAATAACAACAATATGGGCCTTTGGCAAAACACAGTGGTTTGAGATATTTAACTTAGGTCCCTAAGCAATCACCTCTAAGGAACTTTGATTTGAATATTAGTTGAGACAAAACTTAGTTTTCACTCAGGGCTAATTAATGAGGGATTCTAAGCTCACTATTATAAGTGGAAACCTGTTGCTGATTATCTAATTTGCATTAGAACACATGTAAAAATAACAATAGGCAAAGTCTAGAGCACCGTAAAAACTGAAACTGTTTTAAGTTGAGCCCAAATCTTTAACAGAGGCTTGGATTTGAACTTGACATCTTTCTCGGCAAAATTAATTCGTTGTATGAATCTATTTATGTGCATTATTTTATTTCTGGTGATGAATGACTCTTTGTTTACTCTTTTCTATACTTGTCTGTGTGTTGTTTGTGGCATGTGTTATTTTCATTGTAAAGAAATTAATACTATTATAATTGAAAATAAAACATTTGATTTTAAACTAGTTCCCTCCATGGCTTTGCTTGCATTAAAGTTGAGGAAATTAATTTTTCCCCAGCTATCTAAGAAAGAGAATTAAATAAACCTAATTTACATGAAAAATCATCAAATAACTGAAAAAGTTATTAAATTTAAGATGTAAATTGGCAAGCACTTTAACAGTGCCTCTCTTACATTGAGGCATTGATGCAACGAACAACAAAATAAATAGCTAGTACATGCTATTTAGGAAAGTAAATATAGGAAATTGAAAAAAAGCACTCTATAGTAAGCCACCTACCACACAAAACAAAATTGTGTGGCAAGCTTAGTACCAAACACTTAGCAAGAATATTATTTACAGTTCTAATACCTGCCTCAGTGGCGTAGTTGGCTAACGCGCTTGTCGTGTTGAGCTCGACCGCCGAGGACGGGGAGATCGAGGTTCGAATCTCGGTCGGGTGAACTGAGGGTGGTTTTTCCTAAATGGGTTTCCACTCTCCCTCCACGCAAATGCGGGTTCACTTCCTCTAATTCAACCTTCCCAATTCCTATTCCATTAGCGTAATTAGTACTTAAAGCGTATAACCCGAACGGATAGTAAGACGCGGTGCTAAATATTATTATTATTATTATTATTATTATTATTACAGTGCTAATGCATTCGAAACTAAACCGAATCGTGAGCAGCTCTTTATGTGTTTACGAATATTCCCAAAGAAACATGTGCACATCCTATCTATCACCCTGCTTGAATCAAGTATCACTCTTTGTACTCACACAAGTAGCAGTGATGTTAATTTATTGCTTATAACTGGGTTTTTCAACACTCCTTCACTCACTGATGAGATAGTCTGATGGATGGTATACAGCTTACCCTATTCCCGGAAAAATAAGGCGTACAATAAAAAAAGTTCCGTCTCATTCCGATGAGTACTTTTGTGTTTACTGGCAACAAACAACCAGACTTACAAAAATTCTAAAAATGGAATATTTGGTTCTCTTACCGTTTATATTTCCTAGTGAGATATAAACTCCACAAAATAATTAGAAAGTACAGACATACCTTAGAGTTTTATTATATGTATATATAGAGTCCTATATTCACTATAAACATTTTTTTTTTATAAATCAGAGTAATCATTTGATTTTTAATCAAATAGTTTGTCATTACAATTTTATATTTATTGAACACAAGCTCTTGACTTGGTACTCAGAAGTTTTCTGAGAAGCTCGCTTGAGCTCAACTTAAAATGAAAACTTATTAGCTCACATACCCCTATTGATTTCTCACATCACTAAAAGATCATGACACGTCTTATAATAAGAAAACATTTTCATTTAAAAGAAAAAATTGGGTTTAGGGGTTTTAATGAATATAAGTTTCATAAATCTTAATAGAAAATATGCTGCTGTCTTTTGTACTTGTGTATTTCAACCTGTGTCTTGTAGCTGGTGCACTGTTGATTATAACTGATGACATTGTTATTTGGAATATAGCAGTCGGCCAAATCATGGTTTAAATTAGGAAGGAAACCCAGCACACTTGCCTTGGTGATTCTCTTGACCTGATGAAGCTGTCTGTGACAGTGAAAGCTTGTCCTTAAAAATGTGTTTGTGTGTTTTTTATTTTTCTATCCAAACAATTTCTAT
The DNA here is from genome assembly GCA_901482245.1 of Timema douglasi. Classification (NCBI taxonomy): domain Eukaryota; kingdom Metazoa; phylum Arthropoda; class Insecta; order Phasmatodea; family Timematidae; genus Timema; species Timema douglasi. The sequence goes on from CABEEJ010001881.1 coordinate 104,314, forward strand.
TCCAGTATCACCAAGGTAAGTGTGCTGGCTATCCCTCCTAATTTAAACCACAATTGATGACATGTGGAATTTATTCAATTGTTTTTGTATGTTGTATTTTAGTTTTGATTTGTGAGTCATCATAAATGTAGTATAAGTTGATTATTTTTAGAATCTTTTCTAAAATGATTACTATTTGTTGATAAAACAACAATCATAACCGCTATTAGATAAATATGAATGTATTTAAAAAATACTATGTCATATTGTTTTACATATGTTTAAGTACAAGTATGTGTACAGAATAGATTATTTTATTGAGAAATATTGTTGCAAATTTTATTGAGATTGAATTTTTCTTAGAATAAGACTGAATTACTTGTAAATTGGCAAATTTTAAATTAAAAAGTTCAGCAAAGTTCTCACTTTTATTTTCAGTTTTTGAGAAAAAAAATATAATCGACAAAACCGATTTCACATACCTTAATTAGGGATGTTCCCCTACTATAGAAAGCTGACCGAATGCTGCATTGGTAAGGTGGAGGATTTTCCCAGAGTATCCAAAATATTATTAAAACCATACAGGGAAAATATCTTTACTACTCAATTCCAACTGTGCCTACTGAAAATATTATTTACTCGTGTATAGAATCTCACATCTTAAAGTTTGTGCATTCAAGGGCTGTGTCTCAGACTATGACTGACAATATTTAAAATAATTTGGTTTGAAGCCAGGGAGAGTCAGAAATGTAGTCTTAAGCTCTATGTAAGCCATTAAGGTATGAGTAGCTAAAGGGTGGATGGATTCACTATCTAAAAAGCCTTCTAGTATCTAATTAATTGTCTGCTGTAGCCAATATGATTTATTGTTATCAAAGTAAATGTAACTAGTCTCTCTAAAAACCACCAATAAACATAAAGGGTTTCTACTTAGCATTTGTAAAGTGTGATGTGTGTTGTGTGCCGGCGCTTAGACCAGCTGAGCGAATTGACGGCAACACTCGTGGGACCTCCTGGACCTCCTGGAAAAAGCAGGCCTGGTCGACCCGGAGCCCATGGACTCCAGGGACCGACAGGTTGGACAACCGTAACCAACGACATTTATCTTGCTTGGGTCATGTCTTTTTAACATTAAGTGGGAGATCAAGTAGAATTTTTTCAAATAATTTATTTATTCTATATTTATGTTATTCAGGAAGTTCAAATAAAACTATCATAATTATAAAGAGCCTGTACTTAGGTAAATGCATTAATTATCCTATAGAAAAATTACACCAAAGAGTTGTATTTAATATTCTTAAAAAGGTGGATGAAAGGGCAAAGAATACACACTTTCTGGAAAAATATAAACCTTAACACTAACAACTAAAATATATCACATTAATTTTTGGGGCACATTAGACTCTACTAGCTTTCGTTAAAGAAGTGTTCTGATGTGTTTCAAAAACTACTTTGATGTATTTTATTGTGTGTTATTTGTGAACTTAAGGCCTACATTATTCTGATAATTGTGTAGGCTTTGCCTGTCTATCCATTTTTCTATGTTTATTAATTAACCAATATGTATTTTACATTTTGATTTTCTTAAAATTAATACAAATGTAGTTGAATATGTTTGGAAAAGGGTCTAATAAAGGTAGATAGGAAACATATAAAACAAAACAAACACAATATGTCTTTTTGTTTGCTCTGTTTTATGTCTCCTATCCACCTTTCCTATACCTCTTCCCAAATATAGATAACATAATACCTTAATAAGTTAAAAAAGTTTTCACTAAAGAGATAATGTAGTTGAATATTATCATAAATTAAACCATCTTGGCTGTCGAATTGCTGAAGTACCGCCACTCTCTCCAGAAATTTTTAAGTCAGCTCTCGGTTAGAGAATTCTCTTGAGCATGTATCACTGAATGTTTCAAAGCTCTTTATATTTATCAGGCTTTAATAATTTGGTAGAATAATTTATTTCCAAGAGAGCAATAAAATATTAATAATACATTTAAAATTGATCATTGAAATCAAACACACTATTAACTAAAGAAATGTATCCTACTTTGTTAACAAAACAGGATCCAAGCAATTTAAAATTGACTTTTTCATCTTTCCTTCTATGTCCGTGATAAACCCGTGCACCTCAAGGAAGTAGATCGACAACAGTTGCAGCACACTATCACAGCATGTCAACATATAACACACACACTGATTATTGTCTTTGCCCTGCACTTACTTTGCACACAGATCGAATGGAAGAGCTAACTTCGGGTCTTCGTGGGCCACCAGGGCCCCCCGGCATAAGTCGGCATGGTAGAATGGGGCGCGTTGGCCAGTCTGGCATCCCAGGTACCCCCTTTATTACCCAATACCAAATTTGGTATTTGAGGTTAAATCCTTTATTACCCAATACCAAATTTGGTATTTGAGGTTAGATTGTTCTTTAAATTTAAAATAAAACTATTCTTAATTTAATGTTAATATTATTCACTAACCATTAGATCAAATTCTTTCACATTAAAACAAACTTTTTTCCCCAGTAAAATGAATGATGTAATAAATACATCCAATTTTTAAATATATTTTAAATTTGAAAAACATTAATTTTTTTCAACTGTGCACTTATTAAATAAATTCACCATCTCGAAAGATTTGGCTATCCACCATTGAGTGTATTGTGAGAATTTACATTAAATTTGGCACTATAATATTATTTCACTATTTCACGCATTGCAAATTATGGACTTTCAAACAAGCATGGCCATTACAACAAATTAGTTTAATAATTTATTCTAAAAGATTTATAGCTTACATGAAACACATCCTATAGGAAGCTTTATGGTAAGGCTTAATTAATGTTTCAACATAAGTATAATGATTAAGCCTACCTTTGTAGAGGCTCATTGATTTTGAAAGTCTAGAACACAATTTTTTTTTTTTTAACTTTCATTGCTTCTGAGAGCTTTATCATACAGAACAAACATATTTCCTGTATTGTATTGTTGAGAGAGTACTTTAGCTATCGTACATTACAGTCAGGGTTGGTGCTACAGGTTTTGCCTCCATGTTGCAATGTTGATTGGCCACAAATTTCTCCTCAAACTTAAACTCTATAATCCCCCATCTTTCTCTTGTAATCTTATTGAAAAAATATATAAAATAATTTATCATTCTTATCACAAATTAAAAAAACACTTAGGGATACCCAGAATGCAGCACTGATTTTGAATTAAATAGATTGCAATGGTCGGGGAATGCGATGAGAGGTCCTTAAACTGAAATAAAATTGACATGAAGGGACAGAGGGTATATATGGGGAAACGGATAACTATGTTTCTGGGAAATCTATCTAACAGTTACTGGGAGGGGCCGAGCCCCTTGCCATGCCAACTACGGTGTGTGCTGCTGGTTACTTCAGAATGTTAGACTCTGTCTGAGCTTAATGTTTCACTATTTACCATAATACAGCTTAGATGTAGTAATTATGTCTGGCCCTAGCCAGCACTCTTGAAAAACTGGTCTTGTTTGCCTGTGACAAGGATGTTGAAGCTTAAATCCCAACTAGGTGTACTGAGGTTGTTTTTTTTATAAATGGTTTTCCTCTCTCTCGTTTTCTCCACATAAATGTGGGTACAGTAACTTCCATTTATATCCTCCTCATCCCTTTCCCAATAGTTTAAAGATGCAATTTCTTGAGTGGGTGCTAAGATTTGAGGAACAAAATAATCCTTGGTAGAATAGTCTTTGAGGGGAATCGTGCACAATATTAATTGGTCATGGGCCTAATTTTGTTTCAAATTAGTAAATATAATAAAATGACCCCCTCCATGAAACCCTTCCCCTCCTAAGACACTGAAATATAATATCTGCTTTGGTTCTCAGGAGCTCACTTGAGAGGAAGTCTTTCTGGGGGAAGACCTATGTTACTCGTTCGCTCAAAAACTGCCATGCAATAAATAAAAAGATACTTGAGTCCTTTTAACCTTAATCAATGCAATGCATGGATACAAAATTTAATAAAAATCGTTAGAGCCAATTTTGAGAAAATAGGTTTTTCCTCGTGTCACCCTTTATTAAACTACTCTTAATTTTAGGGCCAACAGACACACAGACAGGCGGCATTGCAAAAACCACTTTTTAGGGTTCGGGGGTCATGAAACGTTGACATCCATCAATATCTTGGGTTATAAATATTTTTATGGTCACAATACTTGACCTTTAGTGTCCGAAAAGTTAATATATATATATATATATTTGCATTTAAATTGGAAATGATTGTTTTTATAAAAATATGTGCATTATAAATAGACCTACATATTTTTAATGATAAGTAATTTCATATTTCAAATAGTTTCAGAGATGTGATAAAAAATAAGAATTTATGCTTCATACCAGAATCCTTAAAGTCATTTTGCTGAAAAATTGAGCGTAGCCATTTTGTTTTTGATATTGATCAATGCTTAGAAACTAAATTTAATCAAAATCATTTGAACCAATTTTGAGAAAATCCTTCAGTAAACTACCCTTAATCCTAGGGTTGCATATTCAATTACAAAAATCCTTCAGAGCAACCATATGAAAACACTAGACACCAAGTTTTAGCCCGAGCGGTAAAATTATTTATGGTCTTGTCCGAGGTACAGACAGATGGAAATTCAAAAACCACTTTTTTGGATTCAAGGGGGGTCATGAAACATCGAAATTCATCAAAATCTTAATTTTGATTTATTTATTTTTCCGATCACAATGATTTCTCTACCTGTAAGATGGTGAAAAAGTAAAAATTTAACACTTACAGTTAATAGGTTTGAAAATGTTTATACATCTCACTTCATCAGTTAAAATAGCTCTTAAAGGGTGAAAAACAAAGATATAAAAAAGATTTTTGGAAATCAAAATACAATCAGAATCAGGTTTTTTTCTTCTTTTTTTCCCCTCCAAAAAAATAGATTCTCCTTAAGTGTTGCAAAACATACTCTGTGTGAGTAATTTAGAGTTAATTTAAATTTTATATAGGTAAGAGGATACAGAAAATAAAGATAAGAAAAAATAAAACAAACAAATACATTAGGAGTTTGGAAATGACAAGAGGAACATAGTTCACATTTTATATTGCAGCCACTGGACAAAGAGGTGAGGGCTGCCTTTTGAATAAATTCTATCATTACTGCTAAATCCCTCTACCTAAGTTTCATTCCGTTGGAAATGATCAGAAGGGAGTGTGAACTGCACAACGCAACTTCCCAAAAGAGTAAACAAAAAACAAACAAAAAAGGAATAAAAATAAGAGCATTTAAAGTAAATTCTTAACATGAAGGTAAAAAGCTCTTTTGTAACTAGTGTTTGTTAAAATAATAATCATAGGGATTCTTTTACTTTCTGTTTTAATCAGAAAAAATAAAATAAATTATTTTGTCTTAGGTTAACTTGATTAGAAAAAAAAAAATTTAATTTATTTTAATTTAGATTCCTTAGTTTTATACTGAAAATAAGAATTTGGTTATGAAAATTAAATCTTGAAATGTTTCATGTTTTCAGGGGATCGAGGCCCACCAGGTCTTCCAGGCGAACGAGGGTTTACAGGTCTACCAGGCCCCACGGGCCCAATGGGTCCGATTGGATCCCAAGGGGAGAGAGGAGAGAAAGGTGATAAAGGCCCAGAAGGAGTAGGAGTTGAGGGGCCTATGGGCATAAGAGGACATCCTGGTAAGATATAGGCTATACGTCCTGTTTTGAGCGGGACAGTACTTTTTTTTCTGTGTTCCAGTAAAAATGCTATTTTTATATTGTTTTTCATAAATATTGGTCAATTGTAACCTATAGTAAAGTTTGCATCAATGGCTGCTAGTATAGGCACCAGTCATTCATGTAGCTATCAGTAAAAGCATATTGATAGAAATTAACAATTGCCCATTGTATAAACCATGTAACTTTAAAGTCAATTAATTATTCAAATAAAAAAAAAATACATGTTGGCAACACTTGCGCGTCTCTCTTTTGTAGTGTTAGTTTTTTTTCTGTGTGCCGGTCATTAGCAGCTTATTCATGTCAAATACTCCTGTCCTTATTTTACATTTTTGGAAGTCTTAAGCTTCAATTTTATTAAATATTTTTCATAAAGTAAATTTGTCTGAAAAATAATCATGGTAGCAGCATGATACAATACAGTCTCCCCTTTGATCAACCTAAAGGGTTTACTGCGGGTTCTGTGATGTGTAATCATAAACATTTTGCTGAGCACAAATTACAGTAAATTGACAACAATATTTTTGAATTTGCTTAATCTAAAATCAGATTAGAACTCTATTGAAGTTCATTTCTGTATTGAATTATTTGAACTATCACTCCAGCTCTCGAAACGAAAATCCCCCGAAGTCAAAATGATATTCCTGCGAAGGCCTACATAAAACCAATCATTTCTTAGATGTATATTTTTGGGGGCTTTTTTATGATTGGTTCGCAAAAAAAAAAAAAAATCTCATTGCACTATAGATTCATTTAGTAAAATTCTGAGTCTATTGAGCTATAGTTTTGGTGGCTTTCTTTCAATTTTATTTGAAAGAAATTACATTTCTCAAGTTATATACAATAAGATTGTGTAGAAATACTGTACAGTAATGTAAAGTAGGTAATTGGTATTGAAGGAAGCCAACCTAAAAGGATAGTTGTGTTAGTTCTAGATGGAGATAAACACACCTCTCTCTTAAATTCTTCTTATTGTTTTGAATTTTCAGAAATATTCTTTTTTCATATAGAGAGATTTATTTAGAACACACAAAACGCAAAGAAAGACAAACCTGTGGAACTTTATATGCTATATATTATCCAAGGGTGTGATTGTGTACAAGGGTTTTATAAAGACTGTTTGAAGGAAAAGTGTGGCTTATTTTCCAGTCAATATGGTAATAATTAATAAACATTTATTTTACCTCACAAGAATTGTTATTAAAAATATAGTAACATATTTTGGGCACATTATGAGATTTTCAACAGCCTAAAACCTTACTTGTTTTTATTAATAGATTGAATTTATTTGAATTATCGAATTGAATAATATAATCCGAATCGATATTGATATTTTCGAAGCTTCACATACCTTTACTGATAACTTTTCTAGCTGTCAAATAAAACTTTTCCTATGAAAGTTAGGCTGTATTTTCCAATCCCCCTCTGAATTGAGCACATGTAACTTCTACTTTCTTTTTTAACTAAATATTTCCTGCAGTTTAAGTTCCCAAACACCCCTACAAAATGTGGTTAGTGCAACTGTATGAATGATGGGTCATTTACCAAAGAATGTGTTGTATTTAGGTCCAACCGGTCAAGATGGGGTCGGACTGCCTGGACGAGAAGGAGAGAGAGGAGAGACAGGACGACCAGGTACTGTATTTCATCTCGAATCACACTAACATAGCTAACGTATTCAAATGGCAGCTTTTATCTCCCAAAATAAGATGAGACCAACATCATTGTGAGAGTTTTATTGGATCAATTTTGGATTGATGTGGCTTTAAAATAACCTAAGCTAAGATGTATTGTTAGTAAATGTTTATAATAATTATCAAGTTGTTGTTGCAACCCCTCACCCCCTCCTACCCCCCTTCCACCCTTTTGCATATCACTCCTTTTGTTGCATTTCAAACTGTTGATTAAGGTTTTTTTTAATATAAAATGGCTAGCACTGGAGCTATCTTGATTTTCTAGAATGCACTGTTTCATGTAGTCACTTACAGCAGTTAACAATCATTTAGTCTTTGTTTTTAACAAGTTTTACAATATTTCCTTATTATTTTCTTTTTGTAGAGTTTTGATACACATTAATTTATCAAGATTTGTGTTTGTGAATAAATATGAGCTAATATTGTAAATTTTATTTGTGCTTCATTTCCTTACATAGGTATCATATTATTTTTTTAGCACCACGTTTTACTACCTGTTCAGGCTATATATATATATATATATATATATATGTACTATTACACTAATGAGTTAGGGATGAGGAAGATTGAATTTAGAGAAAGCGCACCTGCGATGTGCAGCACAGGAGTGACGGAATTTCCCGCGGATACTAAGTTTAAATAGTGGAAGAACGAAGGAAAATTGCTGGACCAATTCTATACAAACTTGAGTGTGTAAATGCTATGTATATATTAAAATGTATGTGTCATTATGTTACTCTAGTAGAACTGACGGAAGAAGGCTGGGTCATAAATCTATAAAAATAAGAGAGGCAATGAGTGGAATGAATCGAATGATTGTGAACAGTTAGTTAGTTAACCCTAAGCAGCATCGTAAGTTAATATGCTAATTTATTAATAATAATTAATGGTAGTTACGGCTTAGCAGGGAAAATTTTGAACATAACAACTTCATAACACATACACGTTAAGGGAAAACAGGATACAGTATTGTAATTGATGAGAATGGAAAAGTTTAAAATACAGGCACTACTTTCACAATTAAAAAATAGTTCAGAACACACATGCAGTGAGAGGAAAGACTAACGTCTTTGACAAGACAGGAGTAATACAAGAACACCCTCTCACTCATCAACACGACTGATTGGCTAGTGAAGGATTGAGAAGTAATCACTGTGAAGGGAAAAGGGGAACAGGGGGTGGGGCTCCCTCTTAACCATTCCATATTTTTCCGGCAACACTGTTTACTGATGTTGCATATCATCATCATCATCATCATCATCAATCTTTCAGCCTCTGGCCTGGTCTGTTTGGAGCATAGGCCTCTCCATTGTCTCCTTTCTCCCTACCAGCTCTCCTCCACAATGACCCAGTCTTCTCCTCCCTCCTCCATACTTATCTCTCCCCCTTCCCCCACCCCCTCCCTCTTTCAATATCCAGAAACTTTTGGTATCTTCTCTCCCATTCTCCCCACAGGACCATACCACCTTAAATAATGCCTTCTCTATCCTGTCCTGCACTGGCTCCTCCTTCTTTCATGTTTCATCCTATCCATCCTTGTCACTGCTATAATACTTATCCAAATTTCATTTCACAAGCTTGAATTATACTTCCATCCTGCTTTATCATCACTCACCACTGCATATGTCAATTATATTCATGTATATTTCAATTTGCGCGTTAATTCACCTCATTTTACCCATGTAGATAAATGTTAGTTTGTATTGCAAATTATCGAAATTTCAAACTATCCGTGTTCAATTAACCCAAGTTCTACTGCACTATATTTGCATTTCCTGAATATCAAAATATTAGATTGTCCTTTCCTTGGTTATAGGTTTACCAGGCTTGCGGGGCGCTCCAGGGCCACAAGGTGCTCCAGGTTTCTGTGAATACTGCAACTACCCAGGAAACAATTATCTGCAAGCTGTTGCGGCCAGACCTGGGGGGACAACCAAGGGACCCTGATTGATCATCACTTCTACTGTTATGTAAACAGCTCTGCTAAATGCAGCCATCTTCATAAACTATTGTTTGGCTAGTTCAACTTTCATCAGTACATTGAAAAATAAATTGGTTATTCATGACAGAAAGGTGAAGAATGCAAGCACAGAACAGAATAAAATTGATAAAAAAGTATGTGTTTAATGATCAAATAATGAGAATGAGGATAGGTTGGAAGAGTCTGTATCTTTGATATAAATCATGGCATGTCTACAAGAACACTAACAGGCAAATAATTTGATTATCTCCTGATTTGACTGATGATCAAAATATCCTCATAGCTTGTGCAGTTGTCATGTGTTTTAAGCTTACCTGCGTGCTTATGTTTTCTACAGTAACCCCATGACTTCTTTGGTGCTGACTGACAGCTCACAGCTGACTTCTGACAGTCAACATTTAGGTATATACCTAAATTTTGACTGTCGGAAGTGACAACTGCTAAACATATGTTTTTTGCAGATCAAAGGGTTCAGCGTAGGGATACATAATTTGGTCTGGTAACTTTTCAAAGCTGTCAGTCAGCACCAAAGAAACCACGGGGCTACTGTAGCAATGTTGCAGGCTCCTCTATTCACTCCTTACTATAGTATGAGAAGTATTAATTCTATATCTATTGTATTATTGTTTTTTAACTGTAGCTTAATACATTTCATTTTGTCAATTAATACAATTTTCAGAACTAATTTCAAATTAATGTCATGGTATATATATGGAAGAAGGTACATTAAAGAAGGATAGAAACAAACACATTAACACATTCTGGCCTTTACAATTAAAAGGGGAAAACAATTCATACTTTACACTGCTGCCACTGGACAAAGAGATAATGGCATCCTCTTGAAGAAAATTGATAGTTAATCACTCATTCCCTTGGCCTAGGTTTTATTCTATCAGAACTAATCAGGAGGGAGTATGAAACACGCGATGCAACTTCCTAAAAGAGTTATCAAAAAAACACACAAAAGGTAGAAAAAGCAACTTTACCTTTTCTGTATTTTGTTTTGGAAATTGTGTTGCCTGTTTTACATTCTTTCATGATCAGTTCTGATAGACCAAAACTTGGGGAGTGATAAGCAACAATTGGTTTTATTTGTGAGGCAGATATTACTGCTTTGGCCAGTAGCAGTAACATAAAATCTGATCTCCGTTCCTCTTTTTATTTAAAAAAAGTATGTGTTTGTTCCTTTTCATTGTTCCTATCCCTCTTTCCTACATGCTTCTTCCATACATAAAAAAATGTGTGTCAAAAAGGTTAAAAACAAAACCTTGAACTAAAATAATGGTATGGAGAATTAGTCAAAAGTGGCCATACTTGTGAGGAAGTAATTGTTTATTGATGTCATTTGTAAATAAAATGTTCCTAACTGTAGTACATGCATTATTATAACTTTCAGATTGTGTTCATTAATACTTAAGTATAAAGTTATGAGGGAAGTAAATTGATTGTAGAGCATTTAAGAACAATATTTTGTAAAACTGGTAATTTCTTTTACTGATCTCTTTAAGTCGGTGTTTTTACAATCAGACTCTCTCAGTAGGGTGATAAGTGTGTTCAAATCTTTTTCAAGCAGGTTTATTTTAACACTTTTAATATGATTTTTACAGTTGCTTAGAACAAATGAGGGTATTATCCGTTGGAACTAATTTACAGTTAAGTCCATATCCCTCACATTAAGCACAAATCTGCTAATATCAAAACCATATAGATCTAAATCAAAGCCCAATATCTTGACCATCATAACCATGATTGAGACTGGCATTTAAGCTAAAGTGACAAAAGAAAAGGCGACTCCCATCAAAGTTGTATTCAGATGTTAAAGAGTACTCTGCAAGCTTTTATGAAATTCTGATGGGATTTGATTGTTGAGGAAAACCTGTGATATCTTAATGGGACCCAGATAGCTTTTTACTCTCATTTCCATATTTTCTGTACTATAACCATGCAAATCATTATTTCATTAATTGTTTATCGTGTATCTTTTTATAATCTGTGCCAGCACAAGCAGAGTTCACAGGGGACAGGTCCCACCAACATTTTTTAACGTAAGTTTTTCCTTCTTTGCTTTTATTCTGTAAAATGTGTTGTGAAAAAACATGAATATGAAGTGGAACACCATTCTCTACACGCAATGAATTATTGGACTCAATACACAATAGTCGATTCAAGATTATTCATTACTCGCTCCAAATGTGACGTGAGGAGTGTACTAGAGTTACAGTGATTGAATATAGAAGCTTAGCAGGGCTAGAGAAGCCACACCTAGTGTGAGATAAATCTTAAGTTCAATCCCCCCTTCCATTTCAGTGCGAGCTTAACACTAGCGAATAGGGTCAGTCTGAGCTGCCACGCTATACGATTTTGTTTTTTCATCTACGTGTCTGTGTTTTAATATATTTTAAGGCCCAAGAAGTAAGATGACACACAAAAATGAAAAATGAAAATGAATAAAGTGGATTATTTAAAATTCTGTTCTCTTCATTAAAACTGCAAAAAAACAGGAAACTAAACGGTTAAGACCACATCAGCCTAATTGCTCTATATCTATGCAAAAGGCTGGCAAGAAAAAAACAACTTTTTCTAATGTTTGGTTTGGTAAACAATTGTGGTTAACTGTGAGTTAAGAGAACCAGAGCTTATTTTGTTTTTATTGTTTATTAGTTGGTGGTGAGGGGTTGTGAACAACGGTAGGCTGTAAGAATTTAAAACATTTGGAACATCAACTTAAATATTGCACCACAGATAGATTCCGCGGTCAAAATTTCAGCCCAAAAACACAATTAACAAGGGTCAAAAAATAGGTATGTATTAAGAAGATTTATAGAATGCTTAAAATATTGTTGTACTCAAGAACTGGCATTCAGACACACCAACTTTTGTACAAGTAAAGTCATCACTTTGACGGTTTGATTCAAAACCTGTATTATTTCATTCTTTATGTTTGTGGGTTTTTTTAGTGATTTTGAATTCTATTGTTTTTTAAAATTAGAAAAAAAAAACACTTAAATTTATTTAAATTATTATGTTCACACGTGGAGAGAAAAAATCATTACAGGTAAGCTTTGACCTGGCCCCACCAAAAATAAAGATCACACTCCGCCACTGGGCACAATTTACCCAAAATTGTTATATAACTTACATTAACTTTTACTTATATATTTTAGTGTACTTCCTGTTGTACAATTTGTAATACAACATCATTCAAATAAATGTAAGCAAAGCCAGTTGATCGGCCTTGGTTTAAGTCTTAGTTGGTATTTATGAAACAAAGTGCATTATTTAGGCATGTTATAAAAGACCAATAAATAGGAATTTTAAAGTTTACTTTTAGTTTTTAAATTATCAATAAGTTTATCTCGGTAAATAAAAGGGTTTAAAGGAAAAACAAAAAAAGCACACCATATTATTTTATGCTGACATATCTGACATATATCTTTATTCTTATGTTATAGATTTGATTTATTCACTAATTGGTGTTAAAATAATGTTTAGTAACTGTTTTAAAAATAATAATCTTTGAAATATGTCATATTATTTAGTAGGGATGTGTTAACCACTTTTTCAATTTCAGATGATGATTATGATTATGAATATCGAGATGGGAATATGAAAAAATATCGAAAACAGGACAACTTCCTTTGAAAGTACAAAAATGTAAATGATATTAACTAAATATATAATTAATATAGTTCCTTTTGATATTTGGGCAGGTGCTTGCTTAGGATCATTTTTTCAAATTTCTTGAGTTTTAGAAATTAATTTTTAACTTTTGAGACAAGATTAAACTTTTTATCTTTTTTTCTCATTTAATCGAAATATTTTCGAGTTTTGCACATCCCTAATATTTATTGAGATATTTAGAATCTGTTGATAATATAACAAAGTTTTCCTTTTCCTTCAAACTGGTTGTAAGGTTATTCTGGGTAACAAAGTCAAAGCAAAGAAGATTTGACTTTTTGTCTTCAACATTTCGAAGGTTTGCCCACTCGTATCATTAAATAAATACAGAATAATGTAGGAAATTAAGTACAAATAAAAGTAAAAAAAACACGATACAAATAATAATTTGATTAATTTTTATTTAATAAGTTGAGAATTGGTTCATCAATTGATTGTAAAATCTATACAACATTTTAAGGAACACACCTATTTAATTTTTCAGCTACATTTTGTTATATACCTTCTATATACAGCAATACCTAAAATTTGTCGGGTTTCAATTATCACTGTGTTTTCAAATTTGTTCTCTTGCTTTTCTCTTTCAGTTTATTTCATCACCACCACACCACACGCCATCTTATGATTGTTGTTCATTCTTTGAATAAGAGTGATTCGGTGTGCACTGTTTTTTGATATTGATCTAATTTAAATTCTTATTTTTTGGTTAGACATATTAATACTACCTATTATTGTTACTAAAATAACCAAACTAATCATAACTTGAATTTTCATGCTAAATAAAGGCTTTGGTTCGACTTTCATCAGTGGTCTGATCCCAAACCTCTGGAGAGAGCAAGGTATTACTGTGAAAAAAAGGTCTTCAAAACCATATTCGTTAACTCTTCCATATTTACAACTTATTGCACCTATAACACCATCTATCATTCACATGGAACTATATCAGAATCACCTGCTTCAATGGCCACATGGTCTAAGGTGTCACTCTTGCAATAGACTAGACTGCTAGTTACAGATAGATTAGGGTTCAAATGCTGGTCAGGTGTAGGCCTACTGCAGGTGTTTATTTCTATGTGGTTTTCCACTCCTTCCACACAAATGCAGATACACTTCCTCTAAACTCAACTTCCCTCATCCTTAAAACATAAGCATAATTAGTATATATATATGTGTATAGACCTGCCAGGAAGTAAGACGATGTGCTAAAAATACATATCAGAATCTTGAGAGCAAGTGAATTCTTATTCCACTAGAGAAGTTTTCATCCTTCTGCAACTAATTTGGCATGACTGAAGCCCTTTCCTTTTCAATTGACTAAATGCTGAGGAAATGCAATTTGGTATTTAAATATTGATGTTTTGGTAAATAAGTTATGTGCCGTTTTACTTTTATTTGTACTTCATTTTCTACCATTCTCTCATATTTATATGATGAGATATTCTAAGTCTTAATTGAAATTTTGTGCAATATCCTCAAATATTTTTGGAGCTTATATGATTATTTTAATAATTTTAGCAACTGGTTAGATTTTAGTTAAATTTACCAATAATAATATTGTATTTATCATTCACCCACACTAGTAGGCATACAAACAAAAGTGTCAGTCTTGTCTTGTCCGGGCTCAAAACTCAGTCAGTTGTGCTGTGTATTTGTTATTTTTTTCTTTATGATTTCCCATTTTTCCTCCCTTAAATTCTAATAAACATCCTTTGAATCTGCCTTACAAGTGTAAATACGCAAACCCTCTGGATAGGTGCGGAAAAGATAATAGGAATGCAAGTGAAAGTCGGTACATGATTGACTGAAGAACAAAGAGAAATAATCGAAAGAGCCATCCTATAATTTTATGCAACTTAAAACATAGTTTTTGGTTGTTACTTATTTTCCAAATCAAATGTAACTTTTAGAATGTACCTTCCTATAAAAATATTTAAGTTTAAACAAAAAAGTACTCATCCATTACATAATTTGAAAATATAACTACATTTTATTTTTAATTCTCTGTTTGTGAGAAACAGAGGTTTAAAAGTAAAATGTTAAAGAATTATAATGGAGACAATTATTATTGTTATATCACTCTTTCTTGTACCTTCTACCAGAAATATTGTTTAAAATTATGCCTCCAAATTTAAGAAACATTTTCCTTAAATATCTATATTATTTTTAATTAGTGTGTAATATGGTGTTGATTGTATTGCAATATAATAACTGTAAAATCACTGCCAGAAAAGTAATGTTGAAAGAAAAAGTATGTAAAGTTTTTGTGAGTGTATAAGGATTAAATATTATTTTATATTCTTAAAAGTAATTTAGTTTCTTATATTGTTAACTTTTACTCTTAACTCTATTTAGGGTATTTATCATGTACAATGTTAATTACTGTGTATCAATATTATTACTGATCTTCATAACATTGTTGTTATAAAAAAATACCAGTTTGTGTGATCATCGCTATAAAACAAACAATGTATATTATGAGAAATCAAAGTGCCATTGGTAGTGTCATATGAATTTAATAATATATTGGTTTTATTTTACTGTAATTCTTGTAATTGGTGGCAAAATAATTAGCATTTTTTTAAATTAAAGTTTGAAAACATGTGAAAATTTTGTTTTATTTATATCAAATTTTGTTTATTAAAGCAATATTATTTGATTAATGTCATAAGACCAAAATTTATTGTGTAATTGGTATTTTATTTTAAAATAGTAGGCTAGATAGTGATACTGTCACATCTGCTTTCGAATGAATTATTATTATTCAGAGTATTGTGGAAAGGAAGAAATTATGAATAAGTCAGTTCTAATGAAATAATTTGAATGACAAATTCAGGAAATGACTGGTAGCAACAGGGGTGGATCCAGAAGGAGGAAGTGACCCCCATCAAATTTTTTTAAAGTTAGTATTAACAATAATGATTAAAAAATTTGTTTCGCGTGTCAATAATAGATTAAAATTTTTAACTAGCAATAGTTGGCCTCAGTGGTCTTGGGGTAAAGTGCTCGCCTCAAGACCCGATGTGGTCGACAGATTTTTCTTGAACCATAAAGATCTCTAGCACAGTAATACACACAGTACAGCAGAGTAGTAAAGTTCTTGGTATGTGAAAATACATTTCCCTGCAAAATTGGTAGGCTCTTTCAATCTACTTCATAGAAATTCTCGTGTGCTGATATCATTCGGTTTAGAAAGTTCACATTAAATACTTAAAATAAATAAATTAACAAAAATCATGAACTTGTATTTATTTATTTTTACAAATTTTACAAATTACTCTAGAATTTTCAAGGATTTCTGTGTCAGAATTACCCGGGGGTAAAACCTCCCCTGACCCAGTCTTGTAAGAGCTTTTGACCCCTCATGAAACTCTTGTCCCCCTCTTCACAAAAATCCTGGCTGCTCAGCCCCCCACAAAAATACTTTATCCGCCCCTGTGTAGCAAGCATCAAATGTATACTTTTTTATTGAAGAATAAAATATGTATTTACAATGTTTTTATTAATTGTTTTTTTCTTTTACTTTATTACTTTATATGATTAAACATAATACAAAAGCAAAAGAAGCATTGAGGGGTCAGCAAACCGTATCATATGTCGGTTCTTGATTTGAAGGAGTTGGTGGGGATATATTAGATTGCACTCTTTCACGTCCTCCTTCAAGTTGAACATAATAAAAGTCTTCTTTACGAGTGTCCATGTTTTTAGACCTCAAACACAAATACCGAAATTTATGTTTGTTGTTGTTCCTGGAAGTATTGTTTGTTTCACAATCACATATTTCCGCATAAATGTTCTCATCATCATTGCACCTCGCCAGTACGTTGCCAACATCATCGGCGACCCTTCCATATGGAATTTCTTCCCCTAAAGGCTTTAGAATGGAAGGTAAGTCCCTGTTTTGAATATCGGCTACAGACGGAAGCCGTGTTTGCCGTGACTCGCGGGTTAGAGCACTGATCACAATTGAATGCTTCTGTAATTTCTCTTGCTGACAAATGGCAGGAGATTTCATTATCTGCTCATGGCTCAGTGCCCGCTCTAAGGGAGAGGTGGGGGCAGTTGTCTTGGTAACTCTAAGCAGTTCGCAAGGCGCCCCAGAGCCAGAGATGACAGGCATATCACTTTGAACTTTCGTATATGTGAAAGAGGATGATTTTTTTGTGATCGGTCTTGATATTTTGTTTCTTGTCTCATTTCTTTCCTTGCTCACTATTTTTGTGACCACAGGGGCAGCTTCTCCTTTAGTTTCTTTCTGAGGATTTGTTAACTTGGCACTGCGATTGCTTTGTAAGGAGGGGAAGATGTGATGGGTGACTTTAATCTGTCGCCTCCAGTGATCCCCCCTGTCACGGCAGAAGCAGAGAGCGACTTGAAGTACAGGTGACTTGAAGAGGCGTGATTCAGACTCCTGATGGAAGAGCGGCCTTGAGAGGAGGAACTTGGAGTCTGCATCCATCTCCAACAGCCTCGGTTGTACCGATGAGTGAGAGGGGCTGGATGTTCTGGAAGTGGGATCCTGGGGGAGAGTACAGGCCAGAATAACATCCTCCTCTTGATAGAATTCTAGCATCAGAGTCCCTGAAACAAGATTAAAATATTAGTAAGCCTACTACTATGCAGTTTAGTCAAGATTTGTTTATTTACACTTTAAATTTCATGGTAATTATAAACCTGTCACCCTGATTTTTGCAGTAAGGAATTTCTGAAAAGGTTATTTTCTACCAAACTCCTACTATATAGTAGTACTAGGGTAGGGAGGCTCTTCTACAAAAATAAGTGTATAAATTGATAAATGAAGTAAACAGTGACTAGACCTATCCAAAGAAGTAAGGTGAAAAAAAACTATCTGTTAAAAAAACATGGATCATTAATAAAATAAAATATTAACAGCTAATTTATCATTAAATTAATGTGGAAAAAATTGTGTATAGTTATTTCACTTCTAGTCATAAACCTAATAGGTTCTCAAATAATAAAACAAAATTGTGTATAGTTATTTCACTTCTAGTCATAAACCTGATAGGTTCTCAAATAATAAAACAAAATTGTGTATAGTTATTTCAATTCTAGTCATAAACCTGATAGGTTCTCAAATAATAAAACAAAATTGTGTATAGTTATTAGGTTCTCGAATAATAAAACAAACACAAATAAATTAATGCGTAGTCATGGACTTTACCCATAACCACATTTAAGCATGGGCATTTTCCTAATAGATAGGCATATATATAATTATTATTTTATTTACATTGCCTAATACAAACATAGAAGGCATAGTTAAGCACTATTTTTGTCAGATACACCAACTCATCATCAAAGTTGATTTAAAACATGAATTCATTATGGTGTATATTATTATGAAATGAATAAAATGTAGAGATTTTAAGATACCTAATATATTTATGCATCTTAGACACAAAAACTATATTTAACATGTTTTAAAAACAACAAACAAATACAATAGTTTAAAATAAGTTAAGGTATGGTCTTAAAAATATAGCCATTTAAAACTTAATATAAATATATACTTAAATATTATAAGTATATTTTATTCCATTTTAATGACTCAACCCTAGGAAAATTTCAGCTTCGCTTGATTGTCCTAAAGAAATTGAGAAAAATTTGTCATAATGTCCTTTGAAACCAGACATGTTTGTAACCAAGTATTAGGAGAACAAGAGCCACCAAGTAGTTCAGTATTAGTGGATCTTAACTAAATAGTGTACATAAATTGTTTCACAGATGGATTCGTCAGTTCAGTTAGTCCCGCTTCAAGAACTGAATAATGTGGTAATCCAGGATTAGAACAAGAAACATCAACATTTTGGTGCTTAGTATTTTTTTATTTTTTTAGCACCATGTCCTCAGGTATGTACTAATTACACTAATCTTAACTCTTAAGACCGACACAACATCCAGCCCCCGGCCGTTAATCCATCACTGTGAAAGGGTAAACCCGTGGTATGAAGAAGTAGAAGATGAAACCGTGCGCATGTTCGCCCCCTCCTTCCTTCTTACCGTGACGTCAGCTTCGGGGGAGTCGGGTAGCTGTAGAAGGGACAACTTGAGGGGAACGATTCAAATATACCACCTATTTAGTGTATTTAGATGTTTAAAATTAGGAATTATGCCAAGATTGGCAGCAATATTAAATATCTTAGTTTTCCGAAGGATGAACTTAATAAAAGAAAGTGGATAGTAGTATGTCTATAATTTAATAGTAATAATAAGCTGCACTACGGGTTCTTCAAGATCTATAATCGCTGTTAATCCAATCAAAATCCAAAATCATGTAGAAGCTATTTTTAAATAAATGTGTTTATGTCACCATGTATTTTTACTCTTTTGAACTATATGCATATTTAACTACAAAAATATTCTAGGGGGAAGATGGTTGAATTTAGATTAAATGTACCCGTATATGCGTGGAGGGAGAGTGGAAAACCGTTTAAGAAAGGGCTCAACTTCCGGGATTTAATAACTGAAGCGGGTACATATATTAATTAATTTTGTTGATATTTTTGCGTAAGGTCCTACTATGTTATTAGCATTAATCGACCTGTATTTATAAAAAAATAGAATGTGAACTCCGTCTTTTTACCTGTTCAGGCAGTCCTCATATTTATACTAATAAGGTAGGAACTTGCGTGGAGAGAGGATGGAAAACCATTTAGGAACAACGTAAGTAAGCCCGGTTGGTATTCGAACCCCAATCTCCCCGTCACTGACAAACCAAACTAGATAAGACTTGACTCTGTACACGTTCCCGATGATGTGAGTGGATAGATATTCTTTTGATACTTCTAAACTATAATAATATTATAAAGAGCAAAGATTTGATTTTTTGTTTTTTTGGTTTGTAATGAATAAACTCAAAAACTACTGGACCAATTTTAAAAATTCATTCACCAATATAAAGCTACATTATTAGCGAGTAACATAGGCTATATTTTATTTTGAAAATTTAATTTATTCCTCATAAAAATGTCGATAGTCACTCATATTTTATGGTAGAGTCTATGATGATTCTTCAATATGTATGTTGAANTTCCTCATAAAAATGTCGATAGTCACTCATATTTTATGGTAGAGTCTATGATGATTCTTCAATATGTATGTTGAAAATAATAATGCAGGGGGGAGGGGGGGAGTATAGTATTTTATAAAAGTGGACAAACATATCAAATTGAACTTCAAATTGAGTATTTAAGTTTAGCAATACTGTAGCTTGTATTTTATTAATAGGAATTTTCTCTACTTTGTCGTTTTAATTAGAGTGTATTATATTTTCATTGTTTCTCTGCCGTTGTTACAATTGGCCACCAGTTGTCAGTATTTTAAAATGTTAGACATGCAATATAATAATTCGTAATCCCTACTGGTGGCCCACGAAGTTTCTTGCGAGAATAATCAACCGCAGTAAAGTTTGGTGTTTTTATTCGAGAAATGGAAAGTTTTGACTAACGTGGGAATAAATACATGAAAGCTCTAAATAATTTCTTCCTTACATTTGCTGTATTATATTGACTTAGCAAAGAGTATATTTTTGTATGGAAAATTCGTTTAATATGTAACTAAGCATGTTTAAATTATCACTTACTATTTCATTCACAATTAAATACCTTTTCTCATTTTTGCATAGATTTACATAAATTATCCGATTATATTGTGGTCCGCCACTAGATTCCGGGGGTTGGCCTTCTGGCATGTTTTAGCTTGAAACTCCTGTCGTAGATGTACACCGAGTGATTTGATTGGTTAGTTTGACAGGCATGGGTGATCACATGGTCTTAGCCTGGTCAAGCCAATCTATTCTTGTTTGCTATGTAGGGTGAAGGATGAGATTCCATTCTCAGCTGAGTGTGATAAGGATGGGTTTTCATGAATGGTTTCCTCCTCTCTTCCTATTAATATGAGGGTATATATCTTCTAAATTTTACATTTCTCAAATCCATATTATTTTGTGTAAATAAACGTGTATAACCCATATGGACGTGGGGGAAAAATAAGAAGATAAAATTTCTAACTTTATGTATTTTTTAAAAGTCTTGTTAAATATTTAACATAATTTAATATTGTTTCCTTCATATTTATTTTTAATTTTTATATTTACAAAATAATTTCTTCATTAAATTAGACTATTTCTTCTAAAGATAATTATAACATTTCCATCCAGCCACAATCTGTTTTGATCATTTTGTACAAGAAGATTTCCAGAAGTCTTTGCAATGTCGTATTTTACTTTATTATCCACAAAAATGTAGAAAGACTGATAATGCCATTTGGAATAAATTAACCATTACTTATTTATAAACACTCATTAGATATCCATTTTAAGCTAAATCGTTAAAGCACTTGTAAAAAAAATAGAAATTTAAACAAATCACCATTCAGTAAATTACTCTTAATTTAAAAGCTAGCGTCTGAATAAAAATCCTGAGCTATAGACATATTAAATATCAATTTCATTAAATATTTTAGGATCAAGACCCAGGGACATATATAATTGTTAACTTCATTTTTTGGGGTTTGGGGCATATTAAACGCAAAGATTTATCAAAATTTCAAAGCTGAAAAATTTCACGATTGCATTATTTTATATTTATATAAGAAAGGAAAAATAGTGATTTCCAATCATAGATTTAAAAAAATCAAAAGAGTTAATAAATTGGGCCTTAATATTGCAGTTATAAAATAGGTGTTTATAATGAAAAAGCAATATAAGTTTACTTATTAATGGTTTAAAATATTCTGAATGTTCTTTGCTTTTCTTGGTTACATATTATATTTTGTATTGTTTTCTGATGTGACCAATTTACGTTTTCCTTGTGCTTTATTCGTTCTAGTCTAGTATTTTGTTTGACATTCATAATTTAATCTAATATTGATGGAGTTATTGAAACAAGAAGTGTTCTTTAACGAGTGCATCATAATATTTTGAGTAGTAAAATATGAATCTATTGTTTTTATTATCCTTGTTTGAAGGATTTAACAAGTGTGTTCACTTTGCATAAAGATGTTAAAATATATGTAATTTTATTATTTCACACCCCTATTATTCTTGTTATAACCATTCTAAAATATTGCTACATACTTCTACATTATTCTGTAGTGATTTAGACAAGGTGTATTGTTGAAATCTAAAATAACTCGATAACATGCCACGGCGCGCAATGCTCGCAGTTAGGCAAGTCCCCCTAATCTGACGTCATGCGCAGAACCGGACGAGTTTTAAGGGCCTGACGGTTTCACCACGGTGTAAACCCACATTTCACTAATGACAAATGTTTCGGCCATACCGGGAGTCGAACCCGGGACTCTTAGCTCTGCAAGCAGATGCGCTACCGACTGAGCTAAGGTATCGGACGTTGATAATTACAATTCACAGATTATTACAGAGGTGGATCTGTCAGTTTTATGACTAGAACAAGAAATATAAAGAGATGTTTTACATTTAATAGATAGTTTATAGATTGTTTCATAGATGGTTCTGTTAGTTATTCATCAACAACCAAATAATAACATAAAGTTCCACCAAGATAACAGTGAGGTGTTAGTTTCAAAGCTTTTAAAAAAATAAAAGAACCATATTTTTACTGATTAATAACTAGGCCCCTAATCAATTCTGAAAATCTAGAATGCCAGTGGTTCGGATCCCACGTAAAACTGTAAGTCTTCCATTTCATCTCACAATCACCCTACCATTACACATTAGCATAAATGCGTATAACCCGAACGGGTAGTAAGATGCGGTGCTAATAATAATTATTATTATTATTCTGAAAATTGATAGCTTAAATTCGAATCAATAGAAACATGTAAACTTCAAATATTTCCGAATTTTGCATGTATTTGTAAAAATCATATGA
The DNA here is from genome assembly GCA_901482245.1 of Timema douglasi. Taxonomy (NCBI): domain Eukaryota; kingdom Metazoa; phylum Arthropoda; class Insecta; order Phasmatodea; family Timematidae; genus Timema; species Timema douglasi. The sequence goes on from CABEEJ010001881.1 coordinate 127,251, forward strand.
AACGAGTTTAGTTTTTGTTTTTTTTTTCATTTGGCTCAACTAATCTCAACACTTAAATGTTTTCGCACTTCGAATTACTACCCACCTGGAGACCAGATCATTACACTAACGGGGTAGGCATAAGAAAGATAGAATTGAGGAGAAATATATCGACATTTATATAGGGGGAGGGTGGTGTAGAAACGGAGGAATTAAACCAATTTATTCTGAAAATTGAAAAATGACACATGAACACGGGAATTGAACCCGAGACCTTTCGCTTAGTACGCCAATGCTCTAACCACTGAGCTATCCAGGAATCGTCCCGTGCCCAGGGTCTCTTCACTCCGAGTTGAAGATGGCTCCGTTATCTAATAGCTCGTGATCTTAATAAATCACACGTTTGTATCCAACAATTTCCGCACGTCCATAATAGACTCTGCCTTAAAATATGAGTGAAGAAATAACCCTGGATACGGGACGATTCCTGGTTAGCTCAGTAGTTAGAGCATTGGCGTACTAAGCCAAAGGTCGCGGGTTCGATTCCCTTTTCCTAGTGTCATTTTTAAATTTTTAGAATATGATAACTAGATTGAGTAATGCTCAATAAAAAGCACAAATAATAGCTTTGGCTATTTGATTCCTAAGCCAATTTAGGTAAATCAAACAACTATTTAGTAGAGCGGCAGATATTAAAATCCCAAGCATTGCATAAATAGTGAACTATACTAGGAGGCAAAATGTGAGCCAGTCCAAAAAAAACGAACGTTGGTTAACAAAGGTAATTAGATATAGTAGGATGGAACGTACGAACCATTCAAAGAGGGAGGGAGGCACACTGTAGGTAACGAGCTATGCTAAGTTGCAGCGCGTGAACTACCCAAAACGCGAGCGAGACATAGAAGAGCTGGGTTTCCAATACTGGCGCTCCACTTTAGAAAGCGACAGTGTTTGTAAATGAGTGCGTGTTCGAAAATAATTTTAATCTAAATAAAATCTATCAATCATATTCAATGATGAAAACTTAGAAACCCATGACATAAACCTATATTATTAAATGCTTATATTATAATAATTGATTTCAGAGACGAGTGGTCTGAGGTGCCAATATTCATGTAAAGGCATCACCTTAAAGGTAAGATCAGGGTTCGAATCTTGGCCGTTTCACTAGCAATGGAATTTTCTAATGTGGTGTCAGTTTCCTTTACGTCAGTGTTTATCGACCTTTTCCCAGTAGCGGACCAAGTGCTCTATGCACACCATGACCTGTAATATTTAATTACAAATGGGTATTTAGGAATTGTTTTTCATTATAAATAAGATTAAATTTTTTATTTTTACAACTAAAGAATTTTTGAAAATTCAATTATTATTTTGTTAAACGGTTAGAACTATTTATTTAAAGTTTGCATATGAAGACTGTTTATTGTGGTTAACAATATGATAGTATGTTTGTTTTTCTGACGAAAACTTACTTAAAGGTGGTTTACTGAAAATCTATATTTGAACATTTAGTTCCGAACTATAAATACACTTAGTCACAGGGACCCTCTAACCAGGGAACAGCTGGTTTGCGGACCCCTTGATGTAGGATAAATGATTTTTTAAATGATAACCATAAATTTATAGTATATTATAGCGATAGTCATAATATATTTGTAATGTAAATATTATTACAATATAAATGAAAATTAATTTAGGTATTATGTTTGAGTATTTTTTGATAATTTTTTTTTAAAGAGATGTAAAAATAATTACAATATTTAAAATTAAAATTAAATATACTATATATTTTATTTGTACATTTGTAATCAGATGACTTATGTGAAGAATGTAACTGCTCGTTAGACTTTAAATTATCAATGAAATCTGTAGCAATTTTTGTGATCATCTCTTTAAGTCTCATTCCACACCTAGTCGATTTTATTTAACATTTTTTCATACCACAAAGAGCAAAAAAGGTTCGCTCGCACAAATAAGTTGTTGAAAAAGGCATCAAATGTTTCATTGCTTATTTTTGAAAGTTCTTTGTGCTCGTTGACGAGAAAACTTATATAAAACTGAATTTCCCAATGCCCCTCTCAAAGATGTGAGCACAAGGGGCGTGGTCAGCCCCTCCCCCCCACTTTAAGGACTCGATTTAATATTGGCAGGCATCTCCATTGTTTTTAGTTTATACCGGTGATTTATTCTTTTATACGAAATTTGATAAGATCTCAAATATATATAAAGGTATGTCATGGATTCCTTGGACGATCTCGCGGACCCCTCTTTGAGGATCTCTGCACTAGCCTTCATGAGAAGGTATGTACGATTGAGTCGTACAATTTATTTAGATTAAGAACAGTGGTCTGCTTCAGTGGCCGCATGGTCCAAGGCGCTACTCTCGCAGTAGACTAGACTGCCGAAGACCGGGAGAGTGTGGTTCGATCCCAGTAAAATGTACTGAAGGGGGTTATTCCTAAATTATTTTCCCCTCCCCTTCCACGCAAACGTGGGTATATTTCTTCTAAATTAAATCTTCCAATTCCCTAGCAAATTACTGTAATTAGTACATGAGCGTATAGCCCGAACGGTTAGTAAGATGCAGTGCTAGAAAAAAAATATGCTAGTACAGTGGTGGCATTGTTGCCAAGTCAGGGTGGGATGAGAAGAGAAGCTGCCCGTGATGGGAAAATGGCAACGTGGTAGGCCAATGGCATTGACTGTTCCTGAATGGCTGGTACATTCTGTGAGGATCTTTGAGGATCAACAAATTACTCCTCGAATCATGAAACTGTATCACCAAGAATGGTTCAATCCGCCCAGATTAATGTATAATTCGTGTCCGTGCGTGAAGTATGAGTTCCTTTTGTAAGCCGTTACTTCTCGCAAGTACCGTTAGCGATTCTTCACTAATAAATAAAGAAATGAAACATCTTTTCGCTGCTTCTGCTTCGTATGACGAGGTGGATTTCTAGGCCCGGCAAAGAAGGAGGCGTGTGTTGAGTATAGATATTTGGTGAGCTTTTTTGGCCGTCATGTAGTCATCCTTTCATTTTATTTCGTCATTCTTTTCTTCTACACTAACTTTTTTTTTATCAAAGTGCCATCAGACCATACAAAGAAGTTAAACCCCAACGATTACCGCGCATTTCAATAAACAATCGTCGACTCTACACCGGTAGTTTTATCAGAACTCGTCTCACCCCACGGATATTACAAAAAGCTTGTTAATTATATAAGATATAATATGATAAGCCCATATACGGCAGTAGTTAAAATTATGAGAAAATGTTTGCACCAATTTTGACAAAACGAAAACTCATTTTAAATATTAAGGGTCCATGATGTTGGCAAATATAGTATATTCCAATTAAGACCCCATTTTACTAACATATTTGCAGTTTTCCTGTTGTGTGGGTAGTGGCACACCTGCACTATCATTCTTTGTCTACATCACCATGGAAACCATGATTTGTTTATGATTGTATGTTGGTAAAGTATGTCGCTTTGGTTGAAAATAATATATCAATTATTAGTTGAGTGGTTTGGTGCAACAAATAGATATAGAGCTGGGAAGGAGGTAGTTTAAAGTTCTGATCGTGGTGTAGAGATGAAAACAACAGGTTTTATTTAAAACCTTTAGCTAAAGAGTTAAGTGAGGGGTGTATCTCCCCCCTCCCTTAAAATGAGTTAATGAGCTAATGTATGTATTTTTACTGTGTTTATAACATAAAACCTTTTATTTGACGTTCCATTCCTTGATATAAAATCTCAATGGAAATTCCTGCTCTAAGGCTTCACTCTCACGATAGTCTGGACTGTCGAGAACGGACAGATCGGGGTTCAAATCCCGTTCGGTTGTGCTGAGGGTGGTTCCTAAATGATTTCCCACTCCCTCTCCGCGCAAATAAGGGTACACTTCTTCATTCCTAACACATTAAGGGCGGTATGCAAGAACGCCGCTAAGTGTGAGTGGATGATTAGTGGCGCATTAGTATAGTCTTGAGAACACCCATGGTCCAACTTCTAGCCCAGGCATGTGCAAACTTATTTACAGGAGGATCAAATGAAAAAAAAAAATTGCTGGATTAAGACTTATATTCATTAATTTTTCTTCAAAATTCAATCAACAAATATTATAAAGACATATCAAATACTGAGAACTGAGAATAATGAGTTTAAATACATTTAGAATACAGAACAATCATAAATACCCTAGTAGGTTAGAATGTTCTGAGTTCGTTCAGTAGATGACGACGTGTGAGATGAGGGAAACTGTGACTGAGCTTACACCATTGTTTTATAATCTGGTTTAAACTGTGAGGAGGTGAATCTCAAGAGAGAAGACAGACGCTCATTAGTAAGTCAGTTTCTAAGATCACTTTTCCTGAGTTTAAACTGTGAGGAGGTGAATCTCAAGAGAGAAGACAGACGCTCATCAGTAGGCCTAAGTCAGTTTATAAGATCACTTTTCCTGAGTTTAAACTGTGAGGAGGTGAACCTCAAGAGAGAAGACAGATGCTCATCAGTAAGTCAGTTTCTAAGATCACTTTTCCTGAGTTTAAACTGTGAGGAGGTGAATCCCAA
>CABEEJ010001882.1:0-12730 GCA_901482245.1 Timema douglasi
AAAAGTTGCATAATTTATCGTAATCAAATAATTTAGTAACAGAGCATTCTTTGGATCATTCTTGGAACCAACCAAATAATTTAATTGGCATCGCATTCTTTTGATTATTCTTTGAGATAACAAAAAAAATTAGTGACTTAGACCTTATGTTAAAAGTCTGCACAATACCCTGAAATTACCAGATTAAACGGTTATATGGTTATGGAATAGTTAAGCTTTGTACACAAACAAGTATTTATATTTTTTAAATAAATTATCATAGGGATAGTGCTGCTCTCTAGTAAGCGTGGAATGAGCTAAGGAGAAAATCTGCTGCTGCCATCTATCAGACAAGTGGCACCGGAATTAAATGGATACAATTCAGGATTTTGTGGATATTATGAGACTGGATATAAATCAGCCTTTTTATTTGTGGTGCTTTTTTAAGAAAATGTCTGAATGGAGACCATTCAGACTGGATACAATTCAGTATTTTGTGGATATAATGCCAAAATTACAGTGGATACAAATTAGGATTTTTGTTAAAGTCTTTTATTTGAAAACTGTCTGAATGGAAACCATTCATAATGGATAGAGTTCAGGTTTTTGTGGATATTAAGAGAATGGATACAAATCAGACTTTTTATTTGTGGTGCTTGTTTAAGAAGTTGTTTAGGAAGTAGCTCAGTGAATATGTTTATTTGGAGCTTGTATGTTTGTATATTGGTTTTTTTAAACTATGTTTACTGTGTTGTTTTGGCGTCTCTTGTGCGCTTTTTTAAACGGCTTATCTTTCGTGGTACGTATTTCCGGTCATGGGCAGGCCAGTCTCATTTTGAAGTTCGTCCTGTATTTTTATCTTCATGTGTCGTATAACAAAAACATTCCATGGTTATGTGATGTATAACTATACAGTCCAATTATTACCGAACATTCAGTCCATCCGGGGACGGGCTAAGTCACTGGGTACGGGAGTGTTTAAGAGGGAGGGAGGCTGCGTGTCTTCATTCTCAAAGGAGTATTGCTTGAGGATCTGCACAAAGTCCCAGGCTAGATGTTCCCAATGGATGGCGCTCGAGGGGAATTTTCTACGGTCGGCTGGAGGCATGAAGGGAGGATCGGGTGTATCGAAGGTGTGGGCAGGTTGAGGTAATGGGTGTAGGAGGGAAGAGGGTGTTGGATGATGTAGTGTATCCGACGTTCGTGATTTTCTCGTTTTTCTTTCCTCCCCTCCTTCCTCTCCCCCTGGAGAGTCATGGGGAGTTTTGCAATCGAGGCAGCCGGCCAAGGATGTTACCTCAGAGGTCAGGATCTGAGGCAGTTGGCCAAGGTCATTTACTCAGAGGTAAAATAAAAAAGCTTTGAAATTGTTAAATATTTCAATTTGGTTTTAATGATAATTATGACTATGAATATCCTCTCAATCCTTCTTCTCCTTCTCCTAACAATTTGTTCATTTTACATTTATGTAGGCAACTCTCAACAAGATCCTATCGAAGTACACAAATTACATAAAATAAACCCTAACACATACATTTATTATATCTTAAAACACATGTTGACACAGAGGAAACAATACATTACAATAAACTATACAGAAAATTATATGTGAGGGTCTTCCTCCAGACACTCTTAACATAAACACAAATATTTTAATTAGTTTAGTCCAAGCTTATGGCAACAATATTTAGCTCTGGGTATAGTAATCTGTGTTTGGTGGTTCACTCGGGAAGGGTGTCCTTGGTTGTTCACCAACAGAAGACACAAAACAAGCCCTCCCGGTGGGATGACCGATTATAGGCGGAGGGATAGTCTTACTTTGGCTTCGTGCTGTAAGGTAGAGATGGTCGTCTAAGTTGCGTTGACCTCTTTCTTAGTAGCGGACTTGAAGCTGGTCTAGGTGCGCCTTTATTTCCTCGAATTCAGGGTGTTCAGGTTCCTGTACTCAATACGGGCTGGCAAATGGTCTGCCTCAGCAGAATTTCAATGTGGCTCAAGTGGGTGGCCTCATTCCTTCTATTCCACAGGCTGAACAGGATCTGGGGCAGTGCTTGGTCCCAGTATGTTATTGGTTTAGGAGATTGGTTTGGAGGACAGTATTTAATTCTTGGTCCTGCACTCGGTGGGGTTCTTCCATGGATGGTAGTTAGCCGTTGTCCACTTGATAGTTTGCCAGGATCTGAAGTCTTTTCCCCTCCTTAGACCTAAACTGTGGGCTATCACCAGTAAGAATGGCTGCTGGATATCCCCAACTGGGGATGACTTTGTGTTCCATCACCCTCTTCACATGAGCCGTGTGGGAGTTTGTCAGTGAGAAATCTTGTAACCATCTTGAGAACAAATTTGTTATGACTAAGAAAAACCTCTTTCCCTTGGTCATTCGTGGGTATGACACCATAAGGTCACTGGCTATCTCCTTCCATGGTTATGTGGCTTGTGGGCCTGGAATGGTGTGGTCTGGGTTCTGCTGGCTTTTTTTCAGAGTGGCGTAAGTGTGGCGGTCCCTTACACATCGCCTGATTGTCCTTTATAGTTCTGTCCAGGCGTGTATTCTTTTTATTGCTTCTAAGTTGTTCTTTCCCCTGGGTGGCCCACGTCTGGATGGTCTTAGAAATGATGCATTATCTCTTCTTTCACCCCTTCTGAGATGATGATTTTCCAGCAATCCTCTGATTGGTCTCGGTACAGCAGGTGTCCCCTTGGAGATTCTACTTTTTACAGTGCCAGTTCTCTCGTCGGGACCTCTGTTCAGGTTGTATTACTTGTATCTCTTGTAGGTCTTGTATGGCATTCTGGATGCCTTGATCTCCTTGCTGTTCCCACAATATTTTTTTCGAAAGGTTTTTGTGGATGGGGAGGGTGGCTATAGATTCGGGATATTTCTTCCTTGGATTGGAAGGGGTCATTCTCTCTATATTTTCTGACTACACGTCCGTGGATTCTTCTCCTGATGACCGTTATAAGTCATTGGGGATTTTATTCTCCCGCTCGGTTCGATGCTCTATTGTGAATGAATAATTTTGCAATAAGATTGACCCCCACGTCAACTTGGATTTTTTATTTTTCATTGAATTTAGCAAGGTTAAGAATTTTGGGTCGGTCCTGAGAGTTAAGGGTTGGTCTAGATAAATATGATATCGCCTTATGGCCCACATGATGGCAAGTCATTCTTGCCCTTTACAATGGTATCTCTTCTCCGTGGGTGAGAGCTTCGCACTTTTAGGAGATCACCCTACTTTCCACCTTGTTTTTTTTGGAATAGTACTGCTCCTATTCCTTGTCCACTAGCATCTGTCTGAATTATAAAGGAGAGGCCCTGGGTGGTGGAGTTGCTGTATATTCTAGAATGCTTTCTTGGTTGACTGAACGCTTCTTCCTCTATGTGTGCCCAATTCCATATTGGCTTGTTCCCAATTCAGGAAGTTAAAAGTCCGATGAATTCTGAGAGGTTAGATATGAATTCTCTCATTCAATTATATGTTCCCAAGAACTTCGGATTAAGAAAATCGAGTCTCTTTAGGATTCTGTTCAGGTGTTCCAAGTGATCCTCGTAAATGTTAGAGAAGACTATGATGTCATCCATGTAGGCAAAACACAATTTTCCTTGGTATCCGGCAAGCACTGGTTTTTTAATCATACTCTGGAAGGTCCCGGGAGCTCCCTTGAGCCTGAAAGGCATGATTTGGAACCGATAGGTCTATCCTTATGGAGTGTGAAATGCTGTTATGTGTTTGGAGGCTGGCACCATCGGGATCTGCCAGTATCCAGCCTGAAGGTCGAGAGTGCTAAACACTTTGTCTGTTAATATTTCTTGTAAGATTTGTGGGATGTATATTCGGGGGCAGTGTTCTTCTTCGGCTATAACATTCAGTAATTAATAGTACACAAAAAAAAATCTGTATTTCTTGGATAATATTTCGACAATAACCATGGGGATACGATAGTTGGACGTGCTGTATTCTATTACCCGCTTTTTAATAATTTCTTAGACTTGTTGCTGAATGATTTGGCTTTCTGTGGGGAGTACTTATAGTGAGGTCAACTTACTTGGCATTGAGTGTTGACCTTGATGGTGTGGAGAGTACAGATGTACAGATGGCCATGTTATTTGGGTTATGAGTGGGGTTCGAATTTAATCCTCTTGAGAGCCAAGATCAGATGAAACAGCATCCTTTACAGAGGCAGACACACAGGGGGCCTACCCACAGATTATCTGCTCAGGCAGCAACTTCCCATAGTAAGGTGCGATGAGACAGTCAGACGGCCAAATATCACCATTGTTTATCATGGGAAAATAATTTTCTTTGACAAAAATATGAAAGAACGAATATGAATTAAATTTTATTTTCAATTTTGAACAAACAAGGTAATCAAGGTGTATGATGATGATGATGATGATAATAATAATGATAATAATAATAATAATAATAATAATAGACTACTAATAATATTGACAGTCGTTGATTCTAGTAATATCTTCAGTGGCGGCTCGTGTATAGGTACTGCAGAACTTCAGCACCCCCTATTTCCATTTGATATTATCGATAACATTTAATATAATGTGTCCTCTTTTCTTTAATTCTTTCTTTATTTTTGTAGTACAATATATATTCCTTAAGCTTAATGTCAGTACTTCAGTAGCCATCTCCCAGTTTATGAAAAATATACAAAAATCTTTGTATGGAATTGTGCGCTTCACAGTGCCAGTGACGTGGTGTTTGACTGTTGTGCGCATGCGCACATGGGAGGGGGAGAGGGGTTGGGGAGAAAGGCAGGACTTCCAGGTAGAGAGAGCACTGCTGCTCTCGAAGTGATAGCGTGATGGTCGAAGTAAGTTTTTTTTTACTCAGCGTGTGTTGTGCTTAAAAACCGTGTACCATATTCTTGAATGTGATAAAGTGTAGAAGAGTGTGTAGAGTTAGATTATTATTCTGCTTCGAGCAATTCTATTTGATTCATTTTTTTTCGGTTCTTTTATTTAACAGAAAGACTAAATGCGCTTGCAGTACTTTCAATGGAGAAAAATTTCCACAATTGTCATCCATAGATCAAGGAGAAAATTATTGAGCTTTTTGGGCAAATTAAAACAAGAAGAGTGAATTTCATTTTAAAATAAATATATCAAGCTTGAAATTTAACAATTTAAGTTAAGGTAAGTAAAAAAGTTTGGCTTTTTTTGTTAAGATTTCATCAAGTTCCTGAATACATTTTTTTATACATGCTTTTTTCCTTTTACACAATTTTAAAACAAAAACTAAACATTTTCTGGAGCATCACCCCAATAATTTTAGCTACGAGTCGCCACTGAATATCTTATAAATTTATTATTAATTTTATAGTTATTATGGTATTTAAACTAATTAATGTAGTAGTATCAATTAAACTGGTATTTCTTTACCTGTTAAACCCACATATTTTTTGTTGTTTTCTTATATCAGGTGCGTTCCCGCATAAAATAATGTAATGCTATAAGAAGTAACTTATATAAAATACACATTGTATTATAGTTTACAATTTTGTTTCATGAATCAATACTTTAAATTTTAATTTACATTATATTAAATTGTATTAATTTTTTTAAATGTGAATTTTAAATTAAGGCTGATTCTACTCTGCTTAGGTTTATTATTTAATGTTATGGATCGCTTTGTAAAATTTCAATAAATCTCAATTGAGTAGTCTATTTACAAACATGGCCAAGTCCGCTCAACTGTTTTTTCCAGGAGAGGCCAAAAACGGTTTCACTATGAAGAATACTAGATGAAAACGGATTATTTTTCTTTAACAAGTTGGTAGCTTATAATTATAATTTCCAACATTTTTTCACCCAAATGTATAAACAATAACTAGTCATTGAGAATTGAAAAATGTACTTGGCTCGGTTTGTAACCAAGATGTGGAGTTGGTTGTTTTTGTAACAAAGATGAATTTATTCTTACAATGTTCGTATTTCGGTCCGGTGAACTGGGGTTGTTCGCCTTAATGGTTTTCCACTCTCCCTCTACACAAATGTGTGTCCACTTACTCTAAATTAAATCCTCCCAATTCCAAAAACTTTAGCGTAATTAGTACACAAGCGCATAGCCCGAACGGATAGTAAGACGTGGTGATATAATTTAAAAATAAAATATTAGTATTTTTTAAGGTGTAGGCTTATTACACAATTGAAATTCAAGTGTTACCAAGTAAAAGAAGACTTTTTACTAAAATAATATTGGGATACAGGTGATTACCACACAAAATGAAGTTAAACAGAAAAATACCTTTTGAACAGAAAAGGTTACAGTTTTAGTGTTGTTGCGGAAAGACAATCTCTATCACCTCCAGTTCGTCATTGCTATCTCCATTAAAACACTCACAATTTGGATCTTTGTCATGGTTACCTTCTGGTATTCCAGCCAAATTGTCATTTTGTCCATTAATGATTTGTTGGTACCACTTCAAGTTTTCAATTTCTCCCGACGTATTTCCATTGTGTTTTCCCAACAGCTTTGGCACATACTTAATCTTGGCAGCATTGATTCTCACTCCTGGTAGCATTTCAGTAAGCTTGATCATCGATATTCGCTTAACTTGTTTCATGACTCCAAGGGCCAGAGCTGTGTCGGTTTGGTATGACATTTCACCCTGTACTGTTACTGAACGAGGGTTAATTTGTTTCTGTAGAACAAGTCTTCTGATCCTTGATATTTTAAAATGAGGATCCTTTGTTTCTTTCACATTTCGTTATGCCTGTGTTTTACAGTCAAAATTATTCCAGTCAATTCCAAGCTGTTTAACAGTACCATGGACTGCAAAAGCTTCGTGGTATTCTCTAGGCTCGACAATGGTGTCTTTTTTTTATTGATGTCCCTTTCAATTAACCTAAAGATACGGTCACTGGGCATAAAGGAATGTCCAGTTACAGGAAATATAACTTCCATTTTTTTTTAATGTGTTCAGGACTGCGGTATAACCAAAATAAACACATGACCAAAAAATTGTATTTTTGTTTTGGCCACCGCATCCGTTGGCGACCAGGTGACAGTGTGTACATCTTATAACTCATCGCCTAGAAGTATAGTTTGGAGCTTGTTGTACACTGATGATGATGAAGGGAAGATCCCTACTGGGTACATATAATACATATATAGAAACACAGAGTCATTTTAACTAATATATTTATTATAGTAAACAAAAGATAAATTGTTATAAATACAGGTTTCACAAGATTGAACAAATAGCAAAGAGCAAATAAAGAATGTAACATTTACACAGTCTCACTTGGTAGATTTTGTTATTATTAGGTATCCATAAAACTTGATGGATCCACAGCTGATAACTCCAGCTGATTGGAGGCTATGAAACAGGTGTCACAAAAGTACTACTGCTGGTCTTATTCCCCTATGGTACTGCCAGCATAATATAGTACATTGATAACTATAAATATCTATGCTAAATCAAAACCTAATCATAGGCTAATATAAAAATAGAATAATTAGCGTGGACCCCACAATGAATCTAAGGCAATTTCCTTGGGTAGCGCCACTAAGCCAATACTCAGCTAATTCACAGTTTTCAACAACATTTACATATAAAGTCCTAAACTTGTTTTTAAAGAAAAAAGACATCCTGGTAGTAGCCCCCAATATAAAAAACTAATGTTCATGACGTTTAGGACGTCATTAATAAAATCGGAACAAAGGAGTCACGAACTCGTGACTCAGACTAAGTCTCAACACTAACATTCTTAGCCAGAGGCTTTAATGTAAGAACAGTGCCATGTGACACAAATATAATCTTAGCAAACATCTATGCTCAAGTTAGACATACCAATTTAGTAAACCAAAACAAAAACTATTCTTCTAGAAACCAAACGAGGCTTCTCTTAAAATTAAAGACATATAATTTTCCTTTGAAGAAGGATGCATAGTTTACATTAGTTTACAAAAGTCCAAGTAGCAAGGACTTGGCCACGACGACAGGATACCAGTACCGCTGAACGCGTCGTCCATGTCCACGGTGGATTGAGTAGGGCGACCCCTTATTCAGTTGTCACGGCTGAAGGTGGCGAATCTGACGTCGCAGTCTCCATGGTCGTTAGTGTCGGCGCCGGGCGGCGAATATTCCTTGTTGTCTCGACTCGTTGTGGAATTATTCTACCAATTGCTATCTCAGGCCGGCCTGTATATATACCCGAACTGGATAGGACAAGGAGAAGAAGCAATGGGAAATAAAAATGTAAGAACAGACAGAAATAAAGGAGAATAAACGTGGCGAGAAAAGGAAAAACAAATGAACACTATCCAAGGTTCTTTAAATGACCACCAGTATCTCTGTGTGCGCAACAGGTCTAGGCGTCGAATCTTGACCTCCAGTCTCTTCTCCAGCTGAGTTTAGCAAGCGCGCACGTGTAGGGTCAGCCATGGTTGAGAACCTCGTGTTTTTTAAAAGAATGATATCTGCAGACATCTGGCTGGGGTGAGCTTGTTCATAAATATATTATATCATAATATATATGTATTAATTTACTTATTTAATATCCACTGTTGTTTTTATGAGAAGTAAGGATATAGACATATTTTTTAACATTTTTCGTGTGTGTACACCACGTGGCTGTAGAACGCCCGTTTATGAATTATTATCCACCAGGAAAAGCGAAGTGTTAAAGTCTTTAGTTCATAAACACAATAGTATTAGCCTTCTTCTTTGATATTTAACACCGTAATTATCAAAAGACAATATTTTTGATCAACCACGTGTCAGGCGGTTAGGCGATAGGTAACTTTCGTAGATCAGAAGATATAACTTTAGAGACAGATTATATTAAATATGCTGATTTAATTTCTGTCTCACATAAAATCCCGAAAATATTTAATATTTTCTCGTATCTGTTCAACCATTTGGTTGACACGCTACAATGAAACCTAGTTAGATGATTTACTCGTCTCGTATTCACACCATGTATAATAGACACGTTTTTATTTTGTAGAGCGTCCTTGCCACTTGAGATTCCAGATACAATAGTTAAATTGTAACAATACAATTGACGGGAGTAGTAGCAAATCTGGTCAAGTAATTTGGGGAGGGGCAGATATTTTTACATGTCAAAAGACATTATGTAAATGCCCCTTTGTTTTTGTTTTAAAAGACTAAATAAAGCTTTGGCCATTATTTTTGAAGCATTAGCTCATTTCTCAAAGCTTTCTTGTTTTCATCAATTTTTTACCTTTTTATCGTTTCAGTTAGTTCAAGACATTTTGAACAAACGTCCGTCGATGGTGTTTTGAAGCTCAAATTGAATCTAGATGCAAAAACATTTCTAAAGAAACCCTCGGTAATTTTAAAGTCATCTGTGACAGAATCTTGGTACATACGCCACATTTTGGCAATGCTTATGTCTGAGCTGAGGTAAATTCTACAGCTTTTTTTTTCTAGAGTAATGTGACTCCAATCCTTTGAACTGTTTGATAAAATTTACTACAGATTCAAGTTTCCCTCTGTATTTTTCTTCTTTTCTATAGCCCCCTCGTGTTTCCACAGGGACGTCAGCACCTTGATTTTTGAAGTGTTTAAAAACACCTTCCACACGATGTTTGTAGTTCCAAGAATTTGGGGGAATGTACTCCTGCGTACTTGGATTCTGTTGCCAGCTTGATTCTTCACAAAATATTGAAAAATTATTTCCTTCTTACCTCGTTCTCCAGTCCTAGATCGAGATAGTTCTGGAGTTGATGTACTGCAATATTTTAGAATAAATAAATCCTTGCTGGCCTTAGTTTTCACAGCATAAAATTCAGAGTTAAATTCTTTAATGTCCACCATTTTAATCAGACTAGAGTTCTTCCCATTACCTCGATGACCACAGGTAGGGTATGTTGGCATTACCTTGGGACTGTATCTACAACAACAACAAAACACGGAACACTGCTAAACAGTGCTAACCAGACTTGATATAAAAGATTTTTTTAAATTATCTTTTAGCATTTATCATCACTATTGAGTAATATTTTACTGGGTTGGATCAATTTTGTACACGATAAACCTACGTTTTGTATTGTTTCAAGGTTATGTTCTTTTGAATTGTACACCTAAGTCTTTGACTATTCTTAGCTCATTATATTCAAACTACAAAATAAAATAATCAAAACATTATAAAATAAACTTTAATTTTTTTTATTGAATAACAAAACCAAACTAATATTTAAAAATCAGGAGGCCAGTGAATATTAGGCTACTAGCCTCAACACCTTCTCTTTGTTAATTTTCCATTCTGCTGGATTGGTGTATTTCTTCTGATCTTTCTCTGGTCTTACTTCTTCAACATTGACTTCCAATTAGCTAAAAACTAAACTAAACGTCCTAAAAAAACCAAATAAAAATTATTATTTTTACATTATAAGCTTGAGACACAACATAAAGATTGAAACTAGTAATACTTTCTATAATAATAGTAGCAGCTATTCACTGGTCACGTGCTTGAATCCAGCTCTTTGATTTGCTCTAGTGGAGTTGGCCGGTTTTGTTACAAAGTGCTTTTGGACTTGGATGTTTTTGTAATGACAAGAACATATTTAATTAACATTTTCACATGTTTTGGCCGTTTTTGTAACAAACCGCAACTAGAATCTGATTTAGCGCGAAAAATACTTTAAGAACAGATCCCTAACTCTTTCTGCACTTGGCCGAGTTTGTAGCTAGGCTACTCAATTAGGTACTAAACAACCAATTTCCATTAACACGTTTTAATAACTACAAATTGAGATTATAAATTATATAAGTTGTAGTTTTAAGAATCAGCAATTTTTGATAACTTCCGGGTTGATTTATCATGTTTTGCAACACTTAAATCCATATTTATTTCTTTTGCGGCTGGCTTACCGGTACTCATTTGGGAAGATCAGATGTTCATTTTTAGGAGCCCTTTGTTCTATAATTATATTTTTATACTTTTGCAAACTTGGAAAAATATGTGGAATAGAACTGGGTTTCAAACGCCAATTTGATCGAGGAGGTTTTCCTTTTTCTCCATTGATTAAAAAATTGTCACACATTACAAGAAAATATTCAGAAAACTGTATTCAAAAACCAAGATTTCGAACTTAACTGTCTGTCTTTTCTTGAAATTACCCGTTCCCGCTTTGCAAAATCTCTTTGTCTCGAGGAGATTAAAAATAATGTATTTTTCCGCTTGAATATTTGACAGACTGATTCGCATCCCAATATAAAACGCTTCGTCATGATTAAAACATATACTACGTGCTAAAAGAATAGAAATTTAATTTACTTACATATTCTCTTGCCCTCTACTTTGCCTCGTGGGAGCTCCTGCTCAACCGGGCAAAAACACAGGCCATTGTGTTTACCCGTCGCCATCCTGGGCACTTCCCTCCTCTCTTATTTGGGGGGGTTGTTCTTCCTTGGCAAGACTCTGTTCACTATCTGGGAGTCACATTAGACCGACGTCTTCACTTTACTGACCATTTTACCAATGTCCGCAACAAGGCGCGTGGGGTAATGTATGCTCTGGCCCCAGTCCTTCGACCACTTTGTCCCCTTTCTCTCCCACACAAGATCACATTATTTCAATCTTACATCCTTTCAGTACTTCTTTTTGCGGTCCCCGTCTGGAGTCACGTCCCCCCCCGTAATATTAGACCATTGGTCTCTTTTTTTCATCGTAGCCTCCGTCTTATACTGGGTCTTCCCCCCCGAACCCGTAACACTGAGATCTACTCCGGGTCGGGACTGCCACCCCTGGATTTCATTCTCTACCAGAGAACAGATAGATTTTTCCGAAAGCTCCGGAAATCAGACAATCCACTTATCAGAACTATTGGTGCCGATCCCGGGGGGCCTGCTCGTCCTCATCGCCGCATACGCCACCTCTTACAACAGCCCCCACCAATTGTAGTGGAGCTCCTCTGGGCTCAAGTTATTGGTACCCAACGGAACAACTAACTCTAAGACGATACAGCTCTAAAAGCTTAATTTAATTTATCTCTAAGTGCAGCGGGGTTTTTTTGAAATTTTTTCCCTGCATCCTTTTCAGTTGTTAATTTTTCGTCATGTATTATAGGTCTAACTTACATTTTAAAACTTTAATGTTGGTATTTGTATTCTCTCTATCCTTTGAAAAATGTATGTAATATGTCTCATTAACAAATAAACTAAACTAAACTAAACTAAACTTACATATACTGAATACTTAATTATTCAGATAGTAATAAAAAAATCTTTAACTTAGAAACAGAGGTTTCAAACACAAAACGCAACGAATAAATGAACAGCATACAAAATATTACAGTACTCTCACTCATTTTTATACGGTATGCCAGCATTTAAAGAATACAATACACGGTCAGATCGATTACAGCGCTCAAGATTCTTTAATACACCGCAGCCCCACTATTTTCATTACATGTAACGATAAGTGTTCACACTTTCTCATTTCTATACGCTATGGTATGGTTTGATGTTTGTCCCTTTGAAGCCCGTAATCTGTAACTTCTTTATATGGAAATTTACTCCTTTTTAATTTCTAATTATTCAACAAGTATTGATTGAATAGGTAAGGTTGGCAGTTTCTTTCAGTTAGAATACATATTTTTAAGCATGCAGAAGTCTTGGAGCTTCATTTCAAAACCCCCACACATCGATTTAAGATTCCCAATATTTATTTTAGTAGGCCTAGTTGTCATGAAACATTTGACAATCAAGGCGCCATCGCTGTAATTAATCCTCCCCCCCCCCCCCCCCCCTTCTTTTTCCC
>CABEEJ010001882.1:12813-36012 GCA_901482245.1 Timema douglasi
CGTCTTCTCTTTTAACATGACACCCCATGATGAAAATAGGTTATATTAACATTAATGCCAATTTATAATCGCTCAGAGCACTTGCAGGATTTAATATGACATGCACAACCTTGCATTTAGTAGGAGTTTAAGAAATTAACATAATATCTAACCTCAGATGCACCATGATTTTCTTTAGCTTTGTGTGTTTATGTAGTATAATATTAGCACCGTGTCTTACTATCCATTCGGGATATACGCTTTAAGTACTATTTACGCTAATGGATTAGGAATTGGGAAGGTTGAATTAGAGGAAGTGAACCCGCATTTTCGTGGAAGGAGAGTGGAAAACCATTTAGAAAAAAACACCCCCAGTTCACCCGACCGAGGTTCGAACCTCGATCTCCTCATCCTCAGCAGTCGAGCTCAACATGACTAGCTCGTTAGCCAACTACACCACCGAGGCGGGTTTTTATGTAGTATAGAAACACCGTTTTGTGTAGAAATCTCATGTGATGATTTAACAAACTATCGTACATGGCTAGAAAACTGCCTAACTAATATGGGAATGGTATGCTTCTTAAATTAGTAGCCTATGGAATTTTCTTTCTCTTATACAAGCATAGCAATAAAAATGTATAGTTTTTTTAGCACCACATATTACTACATTTTCAGCTTATACACACATGTAGGCCTATTAATTATGCTAAAGAGTTAGAGTTTAGGAATGTTGAATTTGAGAAAATGTACCCACATTAGCATGGAGGGAAAGCGAAAAAACACCTTCAATAGGCCTATAACTGACTGGGATTTGAACACAAATCTCCCTGTCAGTGGCAGTCTAGTCTAACTTAAAGTGACAGCCTTGACCATGTGGTCACTGAAGCAGGTGGATCATTCCATATCAAATCAACCAATAATTAATCTATTTTGAACCTTGATGTCACAGATTACTCAGATTTTTTATGTGTGAGATGTATACATGACTGCCTTGAAAAACCTCAATTTTTTGTTGTTGTAAATTTTGAAAATGGAAAATAATGCCTAAATTACTGTGAATTCAATGTACAAAAATGCGAATTACTCTGCAAACATCGGTGCTAGATAGCCGATCCAGAACTGGTTTTAAAGCTCTATTAAGGGGTGTTAATTTGATGTGTCACACAACTCACTAAGTAGTGTGATTCATTGTGTCAAATAATTTTCGTTCAGAATTTATGGAGATTAGGAGAGTGGCACATTTTTGGAAAGCTTGTAACACCAGGAATGTAGAAATCAATGTTTACATCTGCGCAGAAGCCCATATGACCACCATTTTGCAATTTCAAAATGGCCACCTTAAAATAAGAATATCCTAATATCTCATCTTTAAAATGAGATAGAAAGTTCATTTTAATTCATAAGCGCATGTTTTCTTCTTTAAGGAATCCAAAAATTATATCCAGGTAGTGATAAAGAACACACTAAAAAAGCAAGAAAAACTGATAAATGCCAAATGTATTACTTGCAAAAATGTAAACTAAAATGAATATCAAAAATATAAAAAAAGGTTTGTTCAAAATTTATGGATATTGAGATTGATAGTTTTTGTAACATAGAGAACACAATAACTTTATTTGATCATTCCACATATTCTTCATCATCACTGTCAGCAATTTCAGTGTTACAGTCCTCATCGTTTTCACATTCCGTGTTGCACAAGCAAAGTTCGCTGCATGGTTAGTTAATCCTTCTGCACAAACATCTTTCTGTGGAGCATTTTGTTTTACAGTGGCATCTGACGAACTAGATGATAACCTGTGGTGCGGGAAGCACTGTTGTAGTGACTGGTAGAATATGTCTACCTGTGTCCTCTACCTAACCGAATCGCAGTGGGTCATTAGGCTGGTGATTCATGACTGTGACGTGGCACCAAACCCGGCTTTGTAACCACACATGCTTGATGTGTTCTTCAAGTGCTCTAAGTGAAGGTGGTAGCTTGTTGGTTTCAATGAGCTGTTTGCAGAACAGACGCCATCTTAGATCTTGTATAGGCCTACTATTAATGCAGACAACCTTTGGACAGTACATTGAGCAAACAAAATTCCAATTTGTCTTTCACCAGCTGCGTCAGATCTGCTTCCACATAAAGTTTCATCAATGCTTTGGGTAACTCAACATTAGCTTTCATGTATTGTTTAAAAAACCATTTGGTTTTAAATATTCTTGAGTATTTTCTGACATTGTCTGCTCCATTGAATGCATTAAATATAGGTAAGGCTTGTGCTTTCCTGTGCCTAAAGCTCTCCAGATTGGTCCTATATCCACCATTCCTGATACCACCGAAAGCGAAGTCCTTTTTGCAAAGCTTATCATAGTGTTCCAGAGCAAGGACCAAAACGTTTGTATCAGGATTGAAGAAAACCATTTGTGCATCAGAATACTGGCAAGATGTCTTCGCTGCCAGGCAGCTCATGAGCGTGTCAGCTTCTTCATGATTGTTATCTTCATAATGCTTCTAGTGTGACGTGATGCTGATGTGATGACTATGTCAGCTGAATTTTTCTTGTAGTTGAGGATTGCTTTTACAAGGTAGCTTCTCAGGTTTGCTTTTGTTTTATCATGTGATAGAGATCTTGTAAGCGGAATATCATTTTTGCTACTTACACATTATGTGTATCATCTGCAATGTGATATTGTATGGGAGCTTTTACTCTTCTGCGCTTCGCTCTTATTTTCTCTTTTAAGTGAATCAGGCTTGTATGTATCAAAGACCACATTAACATTACTAAATCCTTCTGTCAAACTTGTGAGCCTATCATTGAAACTCTGTGCTTTATCTTTTGCTTTTGTGAGTGTCCCTGCTTTTGTAGTCATTTTCTGGAAAAGAACTATTTCATCAACAATGGCAAGTTTCGGATTTGGTGATGATAATTGACATTGCACATTCATTGTCTGCTGTAGTTTCTATCTGTCCATTATTTTAATTTGGGTTTGCAGGTTCTGTGGGTTGTGTGTTAGTCTTGACTTGTCAGTGCATGGCAACATTGATCTATCTGAAGCAAAAAGTGCTATTTGAGTCAATGTGAACTCAAAGTTACTCATTGCATTATTTTGATCACTGTTCCTGTTCAATTTGCTCAAAACCATCACCATATACACTTTTGGTCTCTCTGAGATAAGCTGTTTGGTTACGGATCTTTAATGTTTGCTACTTGCTGTCAGATATATACATTCTGTTGTTTTGCCCAAATACTGGTTTATCCAGTGATACGTTCAGTGACATATAGTTCATAAAGCTTCTGTCCAATTTCATTTGTAGTCATTATATTCTGAACATACTATTGTGGTACACATGTATGTGTTATGAAATAATTGTGCAATCGGTCGCCTTCAACAGAAAAAGTATTCCCATGCTTCAATATTGCAACTTTGATTTTGTCTACAGCTTCATGTTGCTGCCCGGCAACAGTGGGTTGTACATAATGGTGTGCTTCTTGCTTGTTATGTCGAAGCCCAAACTTACCTTTAAATTCCGCTGAGAGGCATGCCATCTCTAGAGGCCAACAAGAATCGCTGCTTAGCGTTTGCATAGTTGGAAATGCCAATTAAGCCTGAATGGACCCTCATCATCCTGTTAAGCTGTTCACAGGTGTGGTCTGCACCTATTGAGACAAAAGAGATGTCTCTCTTTGGGGAATTTGTTTCCAAGTTCAAGTTCTCTCCATGTTGCTTGAAGCTTTTTCTTCATTTTATACATGTCAGTGATGTACCTTGGCTAGATGGTTTGTATTTTATTCAATCAAATGCAAAAATAATTTACTTGGTGCTTCCACAGATTTTGGATGTAGAGAAAGATCGCCATTTCTGGAAGCTTAAACGAAGAACAAGATTGATTCAAGCCGGTGCATGTAATTCCTCATTGAATTATACATAGCGTTTGATGACTTATGTTCTTCCCACTTCTCCAGTTCTTTAATTACATCTGCACTAGACAGGATTTCTAACAGACTGTTTTTGATATCCTAGTTGGATGATTTTGACCAACAACAAAATTTTTTAATTTAGATGCTTGTAACAATACTGTCAGCATTGTAGACCACTCATGTGCTGCCTCTGGCAGTAGGGACAAAAATAACTTCCCTGAGTTAGGGACTTACAAGTTGACAAAAGTGATTTGAAGCGTGGCCAGCCTGGGATCTTGCCTTGAGATGTTGTTTCTTCTTATCTCGAGATAGCAGATGCAATCATCCAACCAAGAGTGCTTACTTTATATGATTCAGAAACATAGGTTGAAGATACGTGGAATTTGGTTTCTCTCTTATACAGGCTGGGTTTTGGTTTATTACATGGTCTGATGGGTACATGATAAGGATTACATGTAAGGTACTTATACTAACTTACTAAATAATTGGTAGAGCACTTAAAATGGCGGCCATAATGTAAACATTCATTTCTACATTCCTGATGTTACAATCTTTCCGAAAATGTGCCACTTTGCTAATCCCCATTAATTCTGAACGAAAATACATAATGAACCTGACTAAAGGGTGAAAATACATTTCCGACACATTTTCAAAATTTTAATTTTTGAAAATCTCAAACACCATTTTTAATTTAGAAAATTAATAAATGAATGCTTATGTTGCAAATACATGTTTCACAAGACATTATGAAAAATTTCAGAATGAGTTGACAACGGGATCATAATTAAAAAAAAAAGTTTTATAGATCATTGCAATGAAATCTGGGGTATTCTGTGCATAAAAGTCAACATTTTTGTCATTTAAAGTACTGTGTTTTGCTGTGTGGCCATCACACCTTTGTTATATGTAGAAAAGTGGCTGGCCTGCAATCAGTGAAACATGATATTGTGTCTTGAGTGTTGGAGTTGAAGTGGGCTGGTTGGGAAGGAATACAATCCTATATTATCTGTTTAAGGGTAAGCACAATCTAAGTATGAACATGTGTGTATGCTTGTCTGTACATGCGCAGATTCCACTTTGATCTAAAAAAACTGTTTTGGCACCCAAGGGCTTAGATTTTGATGAAACTTGGTTTACTCAATCCCTCCATAGTGGTAAGTAACCACATCAAATTTTCTCCCTCTAGATCATCTAGTTTTTTTTACAGCCCCTCAAACTTTCACTGAGTGCTTGTTTTTTACTGCTTCTGAGGCCTTCTCTGCAAGCTGCACTTGCTTATCAAAAAAACTCCATCTCACTCACTAATCATTCAATCTCTTTGAAATTTAACAGCCTTGTCAATGAAAGAAAGCATGAGGATTTTAGAAAAAAAAGAAAAAATGTGAACACTCTAAATGCCTGTTTTAGTCAAATAAAAAATTAACAAAACAACTTTTGCCTAATTTTTTGTTGTTGCTGAAAACATGGTTTACCAAAAACTGAATTATCAGTGTGAGGGAAAGGTATTACTCTGACATTTTTTTAAATTGAGCCTAGAGATATGTTCTATCATACCCAGGAATAAAATTGCTGACTTTTTCATTCCTTCTGCAAAAGTAAGTACTTTTTAGTTATTTGTCTTTAAAAGACAAAAAACATAGGCTTTTAAAATAGTTCTAATTTAAAGCAGTGTACGTTTTTAATAAAGAGAATTAAATGAGTTCTGGTACCATAATACATAATGTGTAATTAGCAAAAAAATAGAATTGTTTACCTTCCAGTCCATAAAACTCAATTTCTTTTTGTAGCATAACCTCCAAATGTGCCATTTGTTCCTCCATTGACCTAATACAGTCCTTTGAAAATTGGTAGCTTCTTCTGTGGGATATCACCAATAGAAAGCACATGAGGAACTGGTACTAAACAGTAATCTTCACGCCTTAGCCAATAGAACAACGGTGAAGGTCCGTTAGGATGAAGAAACTTGACAACAACATATCCTGCATCTTCATGCACTCTAGACACCATTCCAAAATACCAATATTGGTTATATTTAGGGCTACATGAAATGTAACACCTGGGGTACAAATCATCTGTTGTTACAAGTGATGGGTGACAGCTTTTCAGATTGACTGTGAGAGATGGTTTCTCATCGGCACTGATCCTTCTAACAACTATAGTCCTGTGGAATCTAGAGGCTTGAAGCTGTGGGCACTTATACATGTTTGAGCTTGTTTTCAAGATCCGAATGGGTTCACTCTACTGTGTCATTGTCAATAAAGTGGAAATGGACTTTGGTGATATTTGTTTCACAGAAACGAAAAAATTCTACTGCTTTTATGATCTGCTTCTCATGTGGTCTCTGGAGACTCTCCTTTCGAGCTAAGCATTTAGCTGTCTCACCAATCCCATCACATTCTGATTTTCCATGGCATGTTGTAAAAAATGACCACTGTGCCTTTAGCTGGAAGTCTTCCTCATGCAGTCGCAGGTTGAGGAAGTTATACTTGTGTTTACCCGCCTCTGTGGTGTAGTTGGCTAACGCACTAGTCCTGTTGAGCTTGACTGCTGAGGACGGGGAGATCGAGGTTCGAATCTCAGTCGGATGAACTGGGGGTGGTTTTTCCTAAATGGTTTTCCACTCTCCCTCCACGCAAATGCGGGTTAACTTCCTCTAATTCAACCTTCCCAGTTCCTAATCAATTATCGTAATTAGTACTTAAAGTGTATAACCCGAACGGGTAATAAGACGCGGTGCTAAATAATAATAATATACGTGTGTTTATACTGTGCAGCACACCCATCACTGAAGTAATGTATTTCCCTGATGTGTGGAAAATTTTCTTTGAGAAAATTCACAACTATTTCCTGGGTTTTATAAACTATGTTCATGTCATGCCTAAGGCCATCAAATATGACACAGTGTGATGAAACAATTTGTTATTCAGAGTTCCTACTATGTACTATGACAGGATGAACAGTACATGACTCAGAAGTCCAGTGATATCCTTGGGCCTCATCTTGTATTGTTAAAGAGTAGTTCTCACTGAAGTCTATCAAAATTATTGCTGTACCTGGAAGTACATTTTCTTTGAGAATTTTTAGGAATGATGACTGTGACTTGGCTACGAAAGAGTGTGGAATCAGCTTTCACTCGTGTTGGCAAAATCGTCTATGAAATCATCAAGTGTTGATGAGGTTTTTATCATCTGTGTCCTGTCAGTTGACACCCATTGATAAAATTCATTAGTGTCACTTGCCTCAAAATCTTCAAACCTGGACTCGAAGTAGCTCACTAAATTTTTTATGGAGGGGGGAGGGGTGGGGAGCATTCACTGCTGTGCTTGAGCATGCATTCCCTCTTTGCTTCTTCATACACTAAAAGCTTCATAACTTTCTCATAGCTGTCATCAATTTGTGCAGCATGAAGGAGCAATATGACATTTTGATGAATTGTGCATACACATATCGAGTGGGTGCCGCTAGCACCTGCTAGAACACACCACTTTGGTTGCAATGTGCAAAATTTAGAGAACCTTATTTTAATATCCAGATACTCTGACTTTAAACTCGAATATAATTCACGGAGGTTACCCAAATTCAATCGATTTCTCTTGTATTCTTTTTTTCCTGTACTCACTACATCTATAATTCCGGATATAACTCTAGATTGCTCATCACTCTCATAAAAGTTTCTCACTTAATCACTAATTTCAGGTTTCAGTTTTTTTCCATATTTAGAATCTGGTTCGGCTAAAAATCCCTTTTCCTCAACAAGTCTTTGAGCTTGACAAACAGCATAGTCAGAAACACCACTTTTTTCTTTCTGTGTCCATGTCAATGAATCAGGAATGATTAAAAGTTGAATTTGCTTTTACCTTGAAATTGATTTCAATTTGTCCTTCATGTTCTCTACCTTCATCTTCTCTTCCACAAACTTTTCTGTTTTGGTACTTTTGTCCGAATTTCAACCGCTAGTTAGTACCTTTTGAATTTCACATCTTACATTATTAGCCTAACATTTTTCTAACTTTTCCCTTCCATAAGATGTATTTTTATATTCACCAAGGTCATGCAATTTCAAAGGAGAACAACCCACTTCAGTAAAAGATGAATTGAGCCTTTCTATTGTTTCTTTATTCTCCACACCAGTCATTTCTTCTGGTGGTAAACCAATGTCCTCGGCTTCGGTGGGGTTATCAGCATTATCATCAACACTCTGCATCACTTTTAAATAAAGTTACTCTACATTGAGAATACAGCTTTTGCCCTGGTTTCACTTCAAATTCCTTCATTAATAAGGTTCACATTGCACACATAGTAATTTTCTTACAGGTCTCTTGTGCTTTCTGAGGAGATCACAACATACTTTTTGAATATATTCAAACTTTTTCAAAAATACACTTTTATGGTGCAAACTAATGGTCTCTAATTATTTTGTAGTTTCTGTTCTGAAATTTAAAAAAAATTCTGTTTAGTTAGATTTGCTACATTTTCATTACCTTTCTTTGAGACATGGCTACATTTGTGACACACTGTCAACGTTAATTGCCCAACACTAGACTTAGTATTCTCCATTTCACTTATTAAAAAAACACTAATATTAGGACACTACTGTACTTTACTTATCCAGACTTAAAACATCCCTGTAAATGACTAGATTATACACTGTACAAAAAGGCGAGTTTAGGCAGCACAATACAGTGTTTCACCATGACAGAGCTGAAGCAAACTGACTGAGGGGCTGCTAATGCATGGTTGTGAACTGGAGGTGACTCATACCTGAGTCAACAGTTTGTCTATTGTGCGTGATTAACCCCCCCCCCCTTCCCCCACCATACACACATTTGAGGTATGAGAAAGAAAGATTTTTGGCATTACTTACACAAAAAAGTAAATTAATAAAGAACATATAAGCCTACGTTCTGAAATAGGCCCATTAAAAATGTTTTGGGAGCTTATACAACAGTTTCCACCCTTTAAATACAAATTATTAAAAAGGGGTGCTCCCTAACAAAAAATCACTAGGAACAAAAAATATTTAAATTTTCAAGCTTTATAAGTTTGTTCCAGTACTTTTTTTTTCCGTGTGCAAGAGTCTTAGATTTTGGGTACATTTGAAAAAATAGTCTTCCAACAACCATTTTCTTTAAAATTAAGAAAAAAGTATATATTTTTGCAGAAGGAATAAAAAAAAAAACATCAATTTTATTCTTGGGTTTGATAGAACACATCTCTTGGCCCAATTTAAAAAAAATGTTAGCATAACTTTCCCTCACACTGATAATTCAGTTTTTAGTAAAGCATGATTTCAGTGAATAAATTAGGTAAAAATAGTTTTATTAATTTTTTATTCTATTAAAACCTGCATTTAGAGTGTTCACATTCTAAAATCCTCAAATTTCAAAGAGAATGAATGATTTGTGAGTGAGATGAATTTTTTTTGCTAGCATTTGCGGCTTGCATAGAAGGCCTCTGAAGCAGTAAAATACAAGTAACCGGTGAAAGTTTTAAGGGCTGTAAAAATACCCAGATGAGCTAGAGGGGGAAAATTTGATGTAGCTACTTACCACTATGGAGGGATTGATTATACCAAGTTTGATGTGGTTACTTACCACCATGGAGGGATTGATTATACCAAGTTTGATGTGGTTACTTACCACCATGGAGGGATTGATTATACCAAATTTGATGTAGTTACTTACCACCATGGAGGGATTGATTATACCAAATTTGATGTGGTTACTTACCACCATGGAGGGATTGATTATACCAAATTTGATCAAAATCTGAAAGTTTGGGTTGCCTGAAAGCCTGGTTGAACTGACGTGGAATGACCCTTCTGGCCAGTTGACTACTATCCTCTGAAGGTGTAACATGTGTGCTGTGTTTGAGTGATTTATTTCTATTGGTGGTATTTGTGTGCTATACAACAATTAGTGTTGCTATTATTCTTAACAATTCAGCGCATATTTTTTTTCCAAATTATGAGAACTATGGTCAAAATGGCAGGCATAAAAAAATTAAAAAACTGGTCTGTAGGATATTCATTGAAATGGTGCAATTCCTTCAAATAAGATAACCACAGGGCTGATATTAAATCTATAAGATATGTAACAGGGTGTATGTGTTTACTGGATAGTTTTGTAATAAAAGAGGGTATGAAAATTTGTAATAGATGTAGGAAAATACTAACTCACTGGATCGAAACTTAAGAGAATCTTGGGCAGGAAGATGTTGCGATAGCAGGTCCAAGTAATGAGGAAAATGTTGAGTTTGTTGACCCTCACACATCATTAGATTTTCCGAACAAGTCACTGTCATTTATAGGTGAGTCACCCATTTGCAAGAAAAAAATCAGTTACTCTTCAGAATATGCAAAGTCAAAAATTGATCAAGTTAAAGTTAACCTAGAAACAAAACTACAGTAGTCCCATGGCTTCTTTGGTGCTGACTGACAGCTTTAAAAAGTTACCAGACCAAATTACGTATCCCTACGCCAAACCAGATTATCTGCAAAAACATGTGTTTATCAGCTGTCACTTCTGACAGTCAAAATTTAGGTATATACCTAAATGTTGACTGTCAGAAGTCAGCTGAGAGCTGTCAGTCAGCACCAAAGAAGCCACTGTACTGTACTTGCAATAAAATCATTAGTAAAGGTGGAATATTGAAAATTAGATGTTGTCACAATTTTAAGAAAGATTTAAAGTCATGTTCATGAAGGGAAAAACTAAAGATTCTTTCAGTCTTGCAAAAAAATTGGTCTGTAGCAAAAATTCAGAACAAATTTTTTGTCAGCAATTATATGGCACAAACTGTTAAAAAATTAGTGGCCCAGAACCCAGAAAAACACTCAATGAAGTGACTGCATCATTAGTAAAAAAAGAATGCCAGCCCTCCACCGTGGTTCGGATTCCACGTTAAACTGTAGGTCCTTCATTTCATCTCACAATCACCTTACCATTGCACATTAGCGTTAGTGCGTATAACCCGAACGGGTAGTAAGACGCGGTGCTAATAATAATAATTATNATAAAAAAAAAAAAAAAAAATTCCAACAATGATGAAATAAGAGTTATGCCTGGGAAAAAAGATGTTTCTGTAAAAGAAGGTAATACTTGTATCAATTTCCAATAAAAGGCTTGTTTTGCCAAATTTACATGAATTTGATCAGGCTTTCAAATTTCAGTATCCAGAGAAAAAAAAAAAGGATTTTCAAAATTTTGTGAAATGCATCCTAAACATTGTATTTTGGCTGTAAAAAGTGTGATACACACAGTTTGTGTTTGCACTACTCATCAAAATATCAAATTAACGATGAGTGGATCTCATTTTGATAATATAGAGCTAGATTCTGATGATTATCTGCTTAAGTTCTACAAAACCTGTTTGTCCAAAATAATGCATAATCCTGCTGGTCCAGAATGCCACTTGGATGAGTGCAATGACGTTGATACAAAAGTTTGAAATTCATTATTTGACCAAATTACTTAAAAACAGTAGGTGACTGTTTACTGGTGTACGATGGAAACAATAGTAAAAGGAGTCGACGAATTTGCTAAATATTTCTGTACGAGACTGATAAAGCTCACAACTCACGATTTCATTGCATATCAACAGAACCCTTAGTGCAGTTCCCTCCAAAGTTATCTGAGTGGAGAAGAAGCTATTGTCACATGTAGTTTATTGGAGAATTATTTCTTCATCTTACAGGATGAAGTCCAGTCTTACAATTCGACAAGTACACAAGCCACAATCCACACGTGTTGTGTAGGGCCTACTATAAAGAAGGTGCTCAACTGAAACATATCAATATTGTCTTCATTTCTGATTGCTTAAAACATAATACTATAGATGCAGAGTGACACTTCTTTGCCATATCTCATGGCAAGAGTACGTATAAAAAAAATAAAAATAATAATTTATTTATTATAATAAAAACTAATATTGGATTGAATGCTAAATTTAAATATATATACTAGAAAAAATTAATAATTAATACTAGGCCATCAACATATCAAGGTCAACAATAAATAAAAAAATAAATAAAACCGTCATATAGGTGTCTTGTATATACCTAAAATTTGACTGTCAGGAGTGACCGCTGCTAAACACATGTTTTTGCAGATCATATACTTTGGCGTAGGGATACATAATTTGGTCTAGTAACTTTTCAAAGCTGTCAGCTGTCAGTCAGCACCAAAGAAGCCATGGGGGGACTAACTGTTGAGTATGATAGTGCTTGGTGGCTGGTCTGCATTCTTGCCAGGCACGAGAACCAATCACAACTTAAAGTTGGCTTTCTCCATCCAAGAGGACCATCTCCTTCTTTTGCTTTGCTATTCATTCAAGATGTACAAGATATTCCTACAAGTTTTGCAACTATGCAAGTGGAACCTGTCACTCCAACTGGGTGTGTCTACACACTGAGTAATAGTGATGTTTAAAGATCTTAAACCCTTCTGTCATTAAGGCTTAATCAACGAATGTAACAAATTCTACAATTCTTGGACAAAACAACCGAGGTGTTCTTAAGGCTTATTTGTACTTCTTTTGTGTACTGTGATGACAAAACATTTATGTTAAATTATGATATAGCTATAAATAATGCATAAATAAAATATATAAGCTCTACAACTACTGAAATGGCTAAACTTGTGAGTACATAATTATATATTATTCTATTAGTATAAATAAAAAAATATCCTTGTTTTCACCACCAGACCTTTAGAACATGGTCAAATCACACATCCTACTCTCCTACCCCAAAAATATGTTATCTTCCTTTAAAATTATTTGTATATTTTAAAAACAGGCCATAGATAGTATAAACACAAGTATATACACTAAAACAATCACCATAACAACTTTCTTACAGTCTCACAACAAAACTGTTACTAGAGAATTAAAAAAAAAAACCACGGAGAATTGACACCATATTTCATTGCCATGCTCTATAAACAGTTTTTTTTAAAATTATGATCCCGATGTCATCCTATTCCGAAATTTTTATAATATCTTGTGAAACATGTATTTGTAACATAGGCCTAAATTTTTTTCAAAAATATTAAAAATTGTGTTTTTGAGATTTTAAAAAATTAAAATTTTAAAAATAGCTTCCATTCTCTTTGAGATAATTAAACCTAAGAGATAGTGCAGCAAGGGCAACTTAAAATAATACAATCTCACACTAATAAATTTGTTTTAAAAATTGTATTTGTTTTTTATGTTGAAACCACCCTACCATTTGAGGGGTAGTTTAAGCTATATTGGGTACAGTAGTAATAGTGATATTCATAATCAACATTTAAAATGATCTCGTTTCGATTTTATGTAGTAATTTCTCCTTTGGCCAACATAAAGAAAATCAAACACCACAATGTGTGTTAGGCATACACAAATTTGTGATATTTTGTTTTGACTTTTATAAACAAGGTATCCCAAGACCCTAATTTAACCTCTGCCTTATTACATCAACCAAATAAAAGTTAAGTTAGGTTAGGATGGTCTAAACTGTTAAACTAAAAATTTAAGAGTAGGCTTTTTTATTACTGTACCAAGTTATAATTTTTGTGTTTTGTGTTTTTATAATGTTGTGTAGGGCCTATAGATCTCGTTCAAGGTAGACCTAGTGTGACCCAAAATTGTGAGAAGATGTTTTATTGTAGTTCTACATGCTGTTATTATAATCCAAAAAAATATGTTGTTGTAACTTAAGCCTAATATTGATATTTCCTTAACTTAAATAGAACATTACTGCTGATTCTGGGTGAGCATTAGAAGTATTTAGTGACCTAATTTAACAGGTATGCCAACCAGTCTCTTGGTCTAGAGGTTCTGGCTAGTATAGAGGTCCCAGTTTCGATTCCCGGTGGCACTAGAGGTATTTTTCCTGAGAGATGAACTGTTCCTGTGGTCACCATGGTCTGGTTAATCAACCTTAAGTTAAGTTTTAAGACTTTTACCTGCACCACAACATCATCATCTGTCACTGCCAGTAGAAGACCAGGAATGTTTAGTTGAAAAAACCTCAAATGTGCTTTTAGTGAGGATTTATAAGGTTTTGTTGGAACAACTCCCCCATAATTTATCTACAGTGTGTATTTCTACAAAAGACCCTCTAAGTTAGGCTACCTTTACAGACTATGTTTTAGAATAATAAAACCAGTCCAAATTTAACCTCACCTTGAACATTGAAACAAACTCGATAAAAGTGTTTTCTACTCCAAAATTACATTTAAAACCAATTCTCTCTGAGTGTTGATTATTAGATAATGGCTATTTCAATTATTTAGTGGATTGTAGTATGGATGGAGGCCAATACGCTATATATTGTAGGTTGGAAAATTATAGTACCGCACACACAATTTAATAAAAACAAGGGGTAGGGCTACATTTCCCAATAGTATTTATAGTAAGCCTACTCTTAGCTAGTTTTTTCAGATACTACTTGAAGTACAGTACTTATTTTTAAGATATCTTTTTCCTTTTTTTTTGTTACATAATCATCCCCAAAAAACAAACAAAAAATTAAGCATAAGCAGTAAGTAGGCTACATTGGCCAAAGTGTTATAAACAGAAATGTGTTGTTCTTGCTATATTCTTATCAGCATAGTTGAGGGGGTGGAAATGGTGATCCCAATTGGTTAACTACTTTCCCAATCACCAGGATCATTTTCTTCTGTTGTGGGTAAATATTGGAGTGTTGTGTTAGGAGACTTGACTCTTGGAC
Source organism: Timema douglasi (assembly GCA_901482245.1). Classification (NCBI taxonomy): domain Eukaryota; kingdom Metazoa; phylum Arthropoda; class Insecta; order Phasmatodea; family Timematidae; genus Timema; species Timema douglasi. The sequence continues at coordinate 27,412 of CABEEJ010001882.1, forward strand.
ACACCCTTATTGTTAGGTAAGCACAGTGCTACCTAAGGTCTGTTTAGTATTCAACATATTTTTGGTGTAGGTAGTCTATATTTGTACATTTTTCCAAATTTCTTCTTTTGACTTTCATAAATTTCATTTCATTTACCCTGAACTATCAATCATTCCCTTGTTGAGTTCTAACTAATGTTCTGAAGAACCATCCTTATACTCTACTCAAATGTTTGAGGATTCATCTTTAAATGTTAAATTTTCATATCGTCATGCATTAAGTTTTAAATGTTCATGTTCTCTAATAGTTCTAAAAGACCACTGTTTTTTTTAGAAGCATCATATATCCCCAATCACCTCACTGTGTGTCACAAGAAGTTTGTAATCATGGTATAATCTCCAGGCCTTTTGTTGCCATTTGGGGGATAGATGGGGTAGAGAAGCTATGATCATAGTTATTCTAGTAATAAAGGACATAGGCACATTTTAATTTGTGCTGGTGTAAGTCTAGTATCTTTAAATTATATAAAATATAAATTTAAGGTAATAGGTAGTAGTACTACCATTACAGTAATGTTGTTTTTAGCACCGCGTCTTACTACCTGTTCAGTAGGGTGGGCTGAATAGGGTGAACAATTTTTTTTTTTTTTCTAAATTAAATCATGAAGTAGTGTGGGAAAGTTGCCGAATACTCCCCTCAAGGCAAATCATTTTTGTTGTTGATCCACCTCAATATCTAGCCGGACCCCTCTAGGCTTGAAAATGAAAAAATTACTCTAAATTAATTAATTCAAATTCATTTTCTTACTGTATGTAAAATTTTGAATTATTTTTTAATAGTGATTAAAAGTTTCTTATTGCTTAATTTAGTAATCATAACAAAAGTCACCAATTCTTCTTAATATCTAGCTGACCCCCTGTGACATAAAAAAAAACACAAAATTACTAAAATATGTGAAATTATTTCATATAACTTATTGGATATAAAATTTAGATGTACAAATTTTAAGTGCTTATAAGTGGCCTAGTGTTTTTCATAGTACACAAAAAAATCAATCAACTAACCCAATATCCATATAGGGGACCCTGTGGGCTAAAATATTCAAACATGTTTTTAAACAATATACAAGTTTGTGTAGCACATAGTTTTAGATACAATTTTTGATGTGATTATAAATGGTTTAATGTCATTAATCACTATATAATATGCCCCATAACACACATAAAACTCTTTGTCGATCTACCTCAAGACCTGTTGGCCACATTATAGTAATACACACGATCTGGAAACTGTCTTGAGACTCTTGTGCTATTCCATAAATGTCTGGCACCACGTTGACATAGTAGGTACATCTTTATCTCAAACCACATAGGGGCGTAAATAATTGTACTAGTAGACTGAAATCATCAGAAGGATCTTTGGTGGAAATACACAGTCGTAGCAGCCTGTTGGCAGCTGTCAACTACCTAGCGGGATTTCTGTTGGCAAGAGTGACAGGGCAGTGTCCAGCACATCAGGTAGAGATACTGCTGATCAATACTTAGGTCCTTTTTATCCACATGTGAAAACACAGAATTGAGTTTTAGAAACTGGACAACGAGCAGTGTTTCTAATTCAGAAGTCAAGAGGGAGCCGATAGGTCCAAAGGAAGGAGGACATTTGTGTTGCCATCGAGGATTTGCAACAGGTGCCGCAAAAGTAGTTCATTTTCATGTAGCAAACATATGCTCCACTGAAGATGTTTACCAATATATGTCGTTATCAGATGTATCACACCACCCTTCCACCCCATGTTTACATTGGTCCCATCACACCCTATTACTGTAAAGTGTTCAAGGTCAACGTTATGTTTATGCATAAAAGATAGGATTCCACTTGATATGTCTATTGCCTTAAGGACCAAATTACTTTCCTTCTGGCTCCTGTATCATTGCTATTTGTTCCTCTGATATCACTCGGCGCGACCATCAAAATACAGGCCCTTGATATAAACTTACATCTTCTAACTCTTTTTTACTTTGCAAGTTTCTCCTGTTCTTCTCTCTTGCCCTACATACTTTGTTCTTGTCAATAACCTAAGTTACCCGTCTCGGTGGCGTAGTTAACTAACCCGCTGATACTGTGTTGAGCTAGACTGCCGAGGACGGGGAGATTGGTGTTCGGATCATGGTCGGGTGAACTGGGGGTGGTTTTTCCTAAATGGTTTATCACTCTCCCTCCAAGTAAATTAAACCTTCCCTCTTCCTGACCCATTAACGTAATTAGTACTTAAGCGTATAACCCGAACGGATAGTAAGATGCGAGCCAAAATAACTTAAGTTGAATTCTCTGTTGAAACTAGTTTAAAATCTTCCTAAACAGCGGCTATTTTTGCCAAGGTTCTACTGGATACACCTGTCAGGTCTGTGGCGCTTGCAGTGTGAGGCATTGGAACCCTCATTTGACTTAATGATTACCTTGACTTGGTTTCTCTGTAATGTGTTTGTCCAAAATGTAAGACCAGTTTAAGTTCACTACACTAGATGAACATATGAGATGTTTATCTGACAAGACTTATGGTGTACCGCAACTTAGATTACTCTTATTAAATGTATAAGAAATACATTTATAAGCTATTTTATAATTTTTCAAGATCAGAGGGGCCCGGTAGAAATGGAAATAAGATAGACGAAATTATTTATGAGTTTTAGAGGATACATAAATAAAATATTCACCAATAATATGATTAGTTATTTTAATTTTTCTGAAGAATATAAAAGATGTGCCTCAGATATACGAAATTTTGTGTGTGAACACTTGGCAACTTTTCCACACACTTAGAAATTGTAAAAAAAAATCATTCCACCCTACTGCTCAGTCTATACACATCGTCACCCGAGAATGCAAGTGTTCTATCTCCAAAATGGTTAAATTTGAGATATTTGGTGTATACGTTTATTTAGAATGCATATGATCCACCTGTGGTGAAATTGAGACTATTAAATAATTACTTAAGAAGATACAAGCTCGAGTTGTCTTCTAGTAACATTGGTTTTATACACAAGGTCAAACTTCAATGCTCTTTTACACAAAAGTGAAAAATTGGACATAGAACACTTGCATTCTCGGGTGACTAATGAGTTGGGGAGGAGGGAGGTTGGGAAAGTGTATCTACATTTGCTTGGAGAGAGAGCAGAAACCCATTTTGGAAACCACCCTCAATACACCTAACCAGGATTCAAACCCTAATCTTCTCCTCGTTTGAAGTCTAGTCTATTGCGGGAGGGACACCTTAGACCAGAGGTTGCCAAGCTTTTTGAGTATGGGAGCTATTTTCACTTTGTCTAGTTGTTTTATAAGCTACCCAGATTCAAATGGCAGTATCGTGTATTTGTTATTATTGTAACATGTACATAGGGTTCTCTATCATACCTTTGTTCGATCGGGGTGTTTTTTTTAAGGTTTAGGATATGTATTAACTGTGTTAACCCTTAACCATATGTTTATTAAATGGTACAGACTAAAGTAGCCAATGTTGTGATCGCACTGACGTCATATTCAGGACCAAGAGAGAAGGACATGATGCACTATCTAGGTCTATAGTTCTCAAGATAAACAAAATAATGAGATTACCTGTGTCAACATCACACTCTTTGTTCATTGATATCACTAATTGACACTGATTCACAATTCATACAAAATTTATTTTGTGCCTTAGTTATTAAAAATCTGCTTGGTAGTTCTCAGAATGCACATACAAACAACTTTTACATTGTTTTCTACACACTCACGGACATGGTACTTAAAACACACACATATATATATATATATATATATATATTTAGTGTGTCATTTTGGGATGCTCACCGTTCTTAGCCAACCTAATGGCACTTTGGTTGACAGAGAAGAGTGTGGTGGGTTCACTGGAATAAGATTAAGTCCTATCGTGCTTAGCCATATGGTTTCTAGAACTGCTAAAGATGCTGCTACACATATTCCATCTTTTGTAGTTAAAATATACTGAACACTCTTGTCGGGGAGATGACTAGGTGACTGTCTCTCCTGCTAAAAGATTGATATAGGCCTACCCTGTTGTAGATTTTTTGTTATTTCATCCCTAGTATAGTCGGCATCTGAGTATAGCAAAAGATTAATTAAATAGTCAAGCTTTGTTTTTACATCCATTACTCTTTCCAGCCTATGGCTTGGGTCAATTTTTTATTCAAGTAATATATTTTGCACTACCGGCTGGCTGGGCCTGTTGTAGAGCCAAGCTATTATAATTGTTAGCTACATTTAAATTGAAAAATGAAACCTGGAAATGGAAATTGAACCCAGGACCTTTAGCTTAGTATGCCATTGCTCTAACCACTGAGTTATCCAGGACTTGTCCAATGTGCATGGTGATTCTTCACTAATATTTTAATGCAGATTCTTTGATGTACGTGCAGAAAGTCTTAAGCTCCAATCAAGCTGTCAGTTAACGCAGCCACCTTTGACTCGGGAGGGATTTATTCTGACATTATTAAACTGACAACTGTACAAATGCATATACCATCATTATGAGCATGACATGACTCCTGGATAGTTCAGTGGTAAGAGCATTGGTGTACTAAGCCAAAGGTCCAGGGTTCAATCCCTGTGCTTAGGTGTCATTTTCCCTTCTGAATATAGTGTTAACTCAGGTCGATTTGCTTTCTAGAAAATACATTAGCTCTTATACCATCTGCATTATCTTCTAACCGCTGTCCAGTGAATATATTGGGGTTCATTTAAAATCTGACTTGCTCAATTAATTACAAATGCAATATTTGGACGTGCCACTATTGCAAGAAACACCAAGCTTCCAACTACCAAGCAATAAGGTACTTCTAAAACCGTGTCCATAGCAGTGTGAGGTGTTTTACACATGGGACCAAAGGAAAATGAATGTAGCATTTGTATGCTACAGGTCGCCAACCACAAGTTAACCACCCGATCTCATACATTTAAATAGCCCTATCAATTCAGGGAATAGTTCACCCCCTTAATATGATATTTCATTACTGTTTGCCTTAACTCATATGATCATTTTCCTCCAACAAGCTAATGAACGTACCCAAAAGAAGGACCGCGTCACCCACCCTATCGTTGCCATGATGACAGTTCAAATGGCCGGCGAGTTTTGAGAACAACGTGCCTACGCAAAAAAACAAACAGCGGCAGCCAAAGTATGATGTGGCTCGTCTACAGAATTTTGAATCTTGCTAAGTGCTTGCTGTTGATGCGGATTGGACCCTGTCACGGTCATTTCAATGCCTCCCTCGGTCACACATAGTTTATGTTGACACTACTCCACCGAGTAACTTTACATTTTGATTGGAGTGGTATTTCCATGGTTTGGGCCAATACAGGCAAGAATGTGGGTGTCAGGATGGGGAATGGTGTTTTTTATCCTTACTTTATATTTCATGGACAGAGTTAGTCCTATAATTTATTATCCTATTCATCTCATGTATCTGATTTATTGTCGTCTCAGTAGGTGGGAGCCTTAAGTTGAATTCACACTGAGAGAACTGTGTGCCGGCTATGTCATGTTGCTACCATGCTTTGATTGTTTTGGTCATCGTAGTTACTTTTGACATTCAGTTTTTCCACAATTTCCTTTCAAATATTTTCTTTAATGAGATTATTATTATATTTTTTATGCTGAAAATTATATACTTGCACCAAAATTATTAAGTTTTCTTTGGCCATAATTATTGCACACGATAGTTGTGTTGGAAAGTTCTGCAGCCATTGTCAGATTGTATATGGGTCATTCCAAAATCTACTTTTCAATTGTATAAAATTAAAACTAAGAACAAAAAATATAAGTTATGCCATGGTTGTGATCATCATTGATTGATAGTTAAAAAAAATTTTTGGTCGCCACTATTTTATATTCATGAATATGATTTTTTTTGAAGTATGTTCTTTTAGCACTATGTTTTTGTATAGTGCCGCCTTTCTACACTCAAGTACTATTTTTCAATCCCAGCTGTTGGATCAAACTCTGACAGGGATGCTCCATTTACAGAAATTCTGGGCAAATCATCCCGTGTCTCATTCTTGAGAGAGTTCCTGTAAGTCATTCTGAATCTGTTGTGACAGCTGAAACCCCTCTAACATGAAGCTGTGCTCACTGGTGTAACAGCATAAATGTGAGAATCTGGAGCAAATTGGGGAATCTTGATCTTTATGATCACTTTTCACTATGAATCTTCTCCAGCATCTGATTCCAAGTCAGTCAAGGAAACGAAAGTTTGTACCTTGCCCACTCTTCTAACAGAAGACCTACTTTCTCATTAAAGAAGCTTGGGTATGAAGATATGAAGAGCTTCTTTACTTCTTCTATCCCATATTGAAGATTTTTTCCTTTGGGAAGCCAATCCAAGATGTCCGAGGAGTGAAGGATGGAGGAGGGTTTTGCTCAGCAGTTTTTCTTCCAACGGAGTGAAAATACCATTGCCCGAAAATGGAGGTTTGAAATTGCACGCTATCCAAGGCACTAACACACGCTGGTTTGAGACACGAGACTCTGAGCCTACATCGTTTTGGCATGTTTGAAAAACATATTTTAAAAAACCAATATTAGTCGCCAGACTCAAATGTTTGGTCGCCAATGCCAACCTGGCGATCAGAAATTTCATGCCTTGGCTTCAGGTATGCACAGACCGAACTGGGATCACGTCTCAGGCAGTTTTATAGGATACAAACTGGTAGTACTTTCAGATCCTGCGAGTCATTTCCTCTAGCAAAAACACGTGTGCAGTATGACTTGGTGAGATCCACCAAAGTGCATGCTTTGTATTTCCTTTCCATAGTTACACACATAATTCTCAGCAAAATCAATATGAATAAGAACATCGGTAAATTTGAGGTACTGCTGTAAGTCATTGATTGCTTTATACTGATGATTAATGTTAGAAATGTGCCCCATATATCTAGGCAATGCATCAACAAGCAGTTTGAACAATTGTCTCATATTGGTAGAAAGTAGAAACAGTTTCCTTCAAGACCTTTACATGTTGTATTTCATTTCATTTAACTCATACCTTCTGTTTCCTTCTTGGCCACTGCTGGTATATTGTTTCCTTATCTTCAAACTCCTTTACCACTGCTTGATTATCCTTACAGTCTTCACAAATTTCCTTTTAAAACATTGTTCACTGCTGGGTTTCTCATTGCAAATTAATACTTTAATCAAATAATCTGGTCTCTTGTATTCAATAATATTGACATGCTTCATATGATCAAAAATGATAGCAAAATTTGCATGTTTTGCACAGAGACAAATACAGTATCTCACTTATGTATATTAGGTGAAAGGACCCAAAATGGATGCAGGAAGCAGAATGTAGAGTAAGCAATATTGTAAGATTGTGATTCATTGAACTGTTTGTGTAACACCCATAAACTGTTATTCAGTATTCTTCCATTTTTTTTACTTCCCTTCTTGTAATAACATCCTTCTTTGCTGGTTCTATTCTGCTAACTTCATCTTTCTCAAAAAACCCAACAAGATCATGTTTCAAGTGCAATGAAATGTTGGTGTCATACTTCCTCTTTAGAAAACAGACTTTATTTTCTTCCCATCATTCTTTTTGTGACTCTTATGTGAAATATACTCCTTGGTGTGAGAAAGGAGCCTGTATTTTTTTATAGTTTTGGTACTTAGAACTCTAGCAAAAACCTGATGATCTTTTGAATGGTTTTTATTATTATTATTATTTAGCACCATATCTTAATACCTGCTTAAGTACTGATTACAATAATAGATTAGGAATTGGGAAGGTTTAATTTAGAGGACGTGAATCTGCATTTACATGGAGGGAAGTGGAAAACCATTTAGGAAAAACCACCCCAAGTTCACCCGGTCTAGAGTAGAACCTCGATCTCCCCGTCCCCGGCAGTCTAGCTCTACACGAAACTAGCATGTTAGCCAACTATGTCACTGAGGTGGGTCTTTAGAATCTTTGTTAATATTGCTATCTGCTTAGTAAGTGCTTCTCTAAATTGCAAACGTTTCACTACTTTAGGATTCTCTTACCCATGTTCGTGGACTTTCTTTAGTCCTCTTTTGTTTACATAATCTGTAGTACTTTGCCTTATACTTAGCTCCACTTTTTGAAAGCCTTCTGAGCCTTCCCTCAAGTTATTTTATCTTTTGGTGATTATGTGATCAGTTCCTTAAAACCCTTTTCCTTTTTGTGCAACTTGAGCCAACCCTTCCCAGTATGCCATTGATAGGCCCAACAGCAGAAACATTGACTTCTCTTGCTTCTTGACTTAATTCTGTGTCACTTAATGGCGGAGTGCCACACACTAAAATCCTATGAAGTTCTTTATCAGCCTTATGCCTCTTTCTATGCTTATTTATCCTTTCAACCAATTTTTTTTCTTTGCTGTCTCTCTAACTCTTTCACTTAAATCTGAAATCATTTTTATTTTCCCTTTTTCCTTTCTTTTATTATCTCTCTCTATGTATACTTTCTTTTATTATTATTATTATTATTATTATTATTATTATTATTATTATTATTAGCACCACGTCTTACTACCCGTTCGGGTTATACACACTTACGCTAATGTGTAATGGTAGGGTGATTGTGAGATGAAAT
>CABEEJ010001882.1:36034-51490 GCA_901482245.1 Timema douglasi
GACCTACAGTTTAACGTGGAATCCGAACCACGGTGGAGGCCTGGCATTCCTCACATTCACAAGATGTCTTGTCAGAGGTGAAGGAAGGGTTTGGTAATCAGATAAATCTTTGCCGGGACCAAGGATTGAACCCCGGCCGCCAGAACAGAAGTCTGACACCTTACCCCTATACTGCCAGGTCACCACTTTCTTTTTAACTCTTCATAAAGTACTGAATCATTTGATATCTAATTCCTACGCCCCATTTCTGCATCTCTTATCTTCTTCCTAACATCCGCTAAATTTTTATCAGACAATTTTTCTTTCTTTCCATGTTTATTTCTGAAAACAAAATTATAATATGTACTGTATAGTTTAAATTGGTATGCTTCACTAGGTATTTCTTAGCAACATATTCATCCTCTGGACCATTGCATTATTTTATTGTGACCTAGGTTGACAAGGCTAGGATGTTTGCATGTGCTTTAAACATATTGGCACAACTTTGGTACCCAAATAAAAATTATCTCTATTTGAGAGAGGCCGTTCACAATAATAATGGACCTGGATAGGCCGTTCACAATAATAATGGACCTGGAGTAAGGCCTGCTTGCCATGTTAAGCATTAAAATGTTTTTTTTTGTATAAAGTAAATGTGGTTTACATTAAATTGTAATGATTTAAACTCCTGCCAACACCCAGTGTCAAAGAATAAAATATTTTTATACCAAGTCCATTCCTTTTGTTTATGGGGTCCCCTATATTAAAACATCACAATATAAATTTTTCCATCCTAAAAATAAGTGTTGATGCAGGAAGAAAATAATATTCACACACTCAACTTACAATTGTTAACATTTTGTTAACAAACGGTTTTTGATCGATTTATTTTGAAATATTCCTTTCACATTGATTATAGCCATGATAGAAGGATACCAAACTTTTTAAACCTTGAAATCACCCAACTACCGCTGTTAATTCAGTGAAACGAAATAATTACCCTGCACTAAAATCAGCAAGGTTATCACTTATAGAACAAAAAGTAAAAATAAGATGTATTTATATTCACTAGTAAACAATACTTTAACACTATGCCGATAAAGAGTATAATACTAAATTTGAAATAATTTCATCTCCATGAATATATTTTCACCTCCATGCTAGATTAAGTACCGATACATCGAAGTGACAACCATATAGGTGACAGATTTGTGGTTATATTTACACCTTTAAATTGCTAAGCCACATGGAATGCATGTTAAATTATTAAACTTCACTGCAATGCGAACTTTTTTTTTTATAGAAAAGAACAATTTAATAAAGCCATGGAGGTGAACATAAATAAAAATATTCTTCAATAAAAAGGAAAGAACTCATATATAAGACAATTAAAACACTCACTTGCAGGATTGAGATGAAACACAATACAAGATGTCTATTCAGGGCTTTCCCTCACCTGGCTCCTTTGTACTCACTACACAATCTAGTGAAGATTTAGGAAGCAATTTTCTGACCATGGAGGTGACATTGTAACATGGAACACTCCCTGAGATTTAGATTACTCAGTTAATGAATTCAGTAAAATTATGACAGTTGCAAACTGGAATTACTGTTTTATATTAGACTTCATCTCATTAATTAATAATGTATTCTTAAAAGGTGTTAAAAAGTTGGAAGCCTCGAACTATAGTGACATGGGGTTAGTGACATTTTTAGTTAGTTAGTGCTACATTTAACCATAAAAAAAGGCTTTTTTTTATGTATATTCTTTTTGTAATAACTTTTACATTATTTATTTATTTCTTCTACATATCCTTTATATTAGAACAATAATGTATATGTTAAAATAATGTACACAAATATATAAAAAATTATTGTTTACATAAATTTTCCCTAGATTTCAAAATTACCCAGATAAGAACCTTCATGAAAGTTCGCTTTTACCGGAAGAAGGGGAAATGACACATGGTTGACCATTGGGTGCCCGATCTCAATTCATACTAGCAGGACTGTGCGCCTACCATGCTGGACTGTGATCTTGGGAGAACACTTTTTAAGCACTCCAAGATGACACAGATGGAGCTTGGTTGGTACACAGTCGGTACACAGTTGGCACACAGCCTTCTCAGTGTGAATCCAATTTGAAGCTGTTTTGTTTCGGTTATCATCTATTAAAGTTAGTAAAATTAACTGTCAAGGTGGACTGGGCTTTATTTTTCAATTATGTGTATAATTCAGTTTGGGAGATTCAGTTATGTATTTATTTCAGTTCAACATAACAATTATTTAAACATATTATTTTTGTCAGCCATTCATTTTGTATGAGTCATGTAGTTTGTTATGTAATGCTCTTGTAAGCAATGTATGTTGTAGTAGGGTGTGGCTGCGCTCACTGAGATTTAATTGTTACATGTTCGTTTTCTATATTCATTTTTGAAGGAGGTGACCTGGTGGTCTAGGGGTAAGGTGTCAGACTTCTATGCTGGAGGCCGGGGTTCAATCCTCGGTCCCGGCAAAGATTTATCTGATTACCAAACCCTTCCTTCACCTCTGACAAGACATCTTGTGAATGTGAGGAATGCCAGGCCTCCACCGTGGTTCGGATTCCACGTTAAACTGTAGGTTCTCCATTTCATCTCACAATCAGCCTACTATTAAACATTAGCGTAAGTGCGTACAACACGAACGGGTAGTAAGACGCGGTGCTAATAATAATAATAATAATAATAATAATAATAATGCAAGTGTAAGAAGTATTCTAATTGAATCATACCTGATGGCTAGTGAAAATGTTTCCATATAATCAATACCTGCCTTTTGGGAAGATCCTTTTGCACTCCCCGGGAGTTCTGCATTTCTCAGCATGGTCCTACACATTCCATGATGGATCGATTTCCCCGCTCGATAAGTCCATTCTGTTCTGCACAGTAGGAGAATTTCTTTTGCAGATAGTTCCATTTTCATTTAAATGCTGGGTAAATTTCTCCTATACAAACTCATGACCATTGTCACTCTTTTTAAGTACTTTATTATGTTTCTCATTTGTATGGTGGTCATCTGCTGGAATTGTATGAATGTATCAAAAATATCACTTTTGTACTTTATAAAATATATAAAAGATGATATGAAGTGCAGTCCTCCTTAGATAGAAAAAATAATTGGCTTCTCCCAGACACATAACCAACATTTTCCCACACACATAAGTGTGTATAAATTCGCCAGGGCTACTTGTGTGAGGACTAAGGTTTTCATAAAACAACAGTCTTGATGGGTTTTACCAAATTTACAAATTTACACGACTCACTAAACAGCTTGGAAATGTTGTTTGCCTTTATCCTTGGTAGCTGGAGTCCCTGACTTGCCATGGTCTTGAAGCTGTTGTTAATGCCTGGATGTCCCAGTCATTCATGCCTTAGCTTCACTGTCTCCTCCACTGATCTGATTTGCCGCCTCAATTATATTTTTATTGAAAAGCATTTTGTAACTTTGATTTAGAATAGCCATTTTAATTCCATTTACAACTTCTTAACTCTTCGCTGGAATCCGCACTTATATTTAGCTTTCTTTTATTATTATTATTATTATTATTATTATTATTTAGCACCCCGTCTTACTACCCGTTATGGTTATACGCTTTCCCTAATTACACTAATGGATTAGGAATGGGGAAGGTTGAATTAGAGGAAGTGAACCCGCATTCAAGTGGAGGGAGAGTGGAAAACCATTTAGGAAAAACCACCCCCAGTTCACCCAACCGAGATTCGAACCTCGATCTCCCCGTCCTCAGCAGTCGAGCTCAACACGACTAGCGCGTTAGCCAACTACGCCACCTAGGCGGGTTATTTTTCTTTCATCGAAAATCACCTTGAACTATTTTCTCATTACTGCTCCCACTCAAAATAGATTTTTCTTAGAATTCCGCACAAATATTGTATTTTAGAGTGTGTGTAGCTCCCAGTATGTCATATGTTTTGCTACAGCACTGTCCACCAGCCACACAATTTCACATCAAGGAGCAGAGAAGTTTTTGTACTCAGCACTCTTCAACTCGTTATGTTTACTTTGATCACTAATTTTCTCTTGCCAGTTGTGGCACTTTTTTTTTAGATGACCCTCTTGACCACATTAAAAACATTTCATACTAATCTTACTGCTCAGTTTTCCGCAATTTTTCTTCTTCTACTATTGTGGGATGCCTGACTTTTCATAACCTATAAACTTTTCAGAACATTCAGCACTACAAACACTGTGGCGTTTTTATCGTTTTATATAAGAGGCTAAGTTCTTGAACATCTGCAATACCTCGGTGTATGAATCCTACACACTTATGAACATGATGAAGCACCTCATAAAACTCTTAAGTGTTTTCGAAATTTATCCTAGTCGGAAACAGTTTCTTCAACATCCACTTCTGCTAATGATAGAGCCTTTGACTCAATCATACTTATATTGTTGTTTGGATTCATCTTATAGCGAAACATTTCTGCTTGAGACTGAAATTATTTACAGAGTTGCGCTGTTAGTGAACGTTCTTGCTGAGATTCTACATCTGGACTGTAAGTCTCTCATGCGATGACTGTTTGTAGTTGATTATACTTGAGTCGCATTGAAATTATCAAAATTGTTTAAGATTTTCTACTTCAGCTGCAGCTGCAGCTGATTTTTTCTTCTTACCATTAATGAAATATCCATAATTTTCTTCGCGGATAATATTATTTCTATTTGATATTTTCAAAATTACAAATTATTACCATCAACTTTTTTAATGTGGAATATCTTGTCTATAGCCATCTTTATAAGTAACCTTTATGCTCTTTGCACAGAAACAAATCCGTTACCGTGAAATTTTTTGACTTCTCACAAAGAAACAAGAAAAGACTCCATAAATATTGGTGTCTCCTGCCTGTCAGCATTTCAATGTCTTTCACAACGCGTGAATCATTTTAATGTTGTCCTTTATTCACCTACACACTGAGCAGCACTACTTGGCCCATAGCCTGTTAAGGTTTAGGATAGTAAGCCTTACATATTAGCTGTGTTAACATTTGACTATACAAAGTAACTTTATTAAATAGTACAGAATAAAGTATGTTGTGATCACACTGACGCCATGTACAAGATCGAGACAAGAAGGATGGAATGTACAATATAGTTGTATAGTTATAAAAATGAACAATGTTACAAGACTATGTGAGTCATATGTGCAACAGTTTTAATTGGAAGGCAACATCATTAAAATACATGTTTAAAAGTTATTTCAAAACTATGAGTAATTGACAAGATTAAGAGTTCCATTAGGTTGTAACTCTTTCCATATCCACTTGGTATTAGTATTGTAACCATTATTGATTTATAAAATAGACTATTAGGCTACTTAATAAGTTTAGAGGCCCTCTTTGGCGGGCTGATGTTAAAGACCTCACTATCGCATTAGGCTGGACTGCCGATGATGGGGCGATCCAGGTTTGAATCCTAGTCAGGGGTACTAAGGGTAGTTATTCCAAAACGTTTTTACACTATTCTGAATATACTTGGTGACCTGGCGGTCTAGGGGTAAGGTGTCAGACTTCTATGCTGACGGCCTGGGTTCAATCCTCGGTCCCGGCACAGATTTATCTGATTACCAAACCCTTCCTTCACCTCTGACAATACATCTTGTGAATGTGGACCAGGCCTCCACCGTGGTTCGGATTCCACGTTAAACTGTAGGTCCTTCATTTCATCTCACAATCACCCTACCATTACATTAGCGTATAACCCGAATGGGTAGTAAGATGCGCTGCTAATAATAATAGTAATAATAATGAATATACTTCCCTTAAATTCAACTTTCCTTATCCCTAACACATTGGAGTAATTAGTAGGCCTACATATTCATACAACACAAACAGGTAGTAAGATGCGGTACTAAAAAGAGGTTACAGTTTTTTGTAAATTATATAATCTAATTACTGGTATTTTGCATTTATTCCAGTAGAGACACGAAGGGCTTTAAAATGGTACGTGTGATTTCTATCCATCACTTTCCAAGCCAAGATATTCAGACCTGTGAGGAGCCTGTTGCCGTAGCAACTGCTCTTCCAAACTATCTGCTCTTAGCCCTGCCCCAACACGTTGTGGAGGTCCATAACTTGGAAACAGCAGGAAATGTTGTGTTCACCTTCCCTACAGTTGACCAGGTCAACCACATGGTACATTGTAAAACAGGTAATCTACTAAAACTTTTTTATTTTAAAAAAAGCACCTTAACTATCATCCTTATCATCCTTATCATCATTATCATAATAATAATTATCATAATCATCATTAAGTTAAGCTGTAAGCCTTAAGGTAACTCATGCCAAACCAGTTTACAAAATAAGTTATAAATTTATGAGTTTATAAACGAGGTTTGGCTATTAAATAACCGGACTGATGGTCTAAAAAATTGTATTTACAAAATGACTCAATGCCATGTTATCACGTTCAATGTAGTACCTTTCCTGATCCCTACACCTCACCATACGAATCTTCCACTGTCGGAAGCAATGTTTCAGGTCCTTTTCTCAGAGGCTGTTCATGAACTTCGTTGCTTTTTCCTTCACACCATCAACAGACTCAAAACGAGTTCCTTTTAGTGCATACTTGATCTTCAGGAACAGAAAAAGTCACACGAGGCTAGATAAGGTGAGTACCGCAATCTTGTGCTTCACCAAAAACCTGTGGATAGACAGCACTTTATGTGCTGGTGCATTGTCCTGATGTGGAATCCACGAGCCGTTCTTCCACATTTCAGGTCTTCTTCTTATGCATTCACAAAGGGTTTACAAAACCTCCTTATAGTAAACATTCTGACATTCGGGTACCCATTCAATGTGAACAATCTCTCGGATATCAAAAAAAACTATCATCATTGCTTTGAATTTGGACTTGCTCATCTGTGCTTTATTTTGTCTCGGTGAACTAGGACTCTTCCAATGCATAGATTGGCGCTTAGTTTCAGGGTCGAACTGAAAATAACCATAATTTGTCACAAGTTATCACTTTTTTTAAAAAGTTTGCCTCATTTTCAATGTTATGAGGGAGTTCAGCACAAATGTTCATCCGAGTTTTCTTTTGCTCAGATGTGAGCAGTTTTGGAACCATTTTAGAGCAAACTTTTTTCAATCGTAAATTTTCATGTAAAGTTTGTAGAACAGTTTTATTATCACTATTAACTGAGTCAGAAATTGCTCGAATGCTCAGGTGTCAATTTTTTTTAACAATTTCACTCACTTTTTCAATATTAATATCTGTTTTTGATGTGCGAGGGCGGCCGGGGTGTGGATCATCTTTGATCTCTTTCCTCCCTCCTTAAATTTTTTAAACCAATTGAACACTTGAATATGAGATAAATACTGATCACCATAAACTTCCTTTAACAAATTGTACATTTCTGAAGCAAATTTCCCAAGTTTTACAAAAAATTCACCTTTAAACACCGCTCACCTTTTACACTCAACATAATTCCGACGGAGCTCAGGTATACACGGCCCACTTCGAACAAAGACAGCCTGAACTGTTGGTCGCATGACCTTGAAATTTGGAAGGTAGAGGGATAAGACAACATATATCAATATCTGATCCTGCTGGTTGTTGCTGAGACCTCAGCTAAGTGGCAAAAAATGAGTCCGGTTATTTATTAGCCACACCTTGTATAAAAAAAAAATTGTTCCATACAATCTTACAAACGTTCTCAAATAATGCATTATAATATATCTTGGAGCAAAATTTTAAAATAAATAGATTTTATGTATATTATTATTATTAATTATTATTATCATCACCGCATCTTACTACCCGTTCGGGTTGTACACACTTACACTAATGTGTAATGGTAGGGTGATTGTGAGATGAAATGGAGGACCTACAGTTTAACGTGGGATCCGAACCACGGTGGAGGCCTGGCATTCCCCACATTCACAAGATGTATTGTCAGAGGTGAAGGAAGGGTTTGGTAATCAGATAAATCTGTGCCGGGACCGAGGATTGAACCCAAATACAAATTGTCTTGTTTGCTCAAACAGATGTAATCTGGTTTCAAAGTGTTCATAGTTTCAATCAACATCTTCAAGAAAGATTTTATTTTAATTCAGTTGAACATTGCTGACTTTAGCAACTTGAGCTGTTTGAAAATAAAAATAAGATTGAAAATAATGGAAAGAATATAAACATACACATTAGTAGCATAAGAAATCATAAAAATGAATTAAAAAACACATTGTCTTGATATGTGTTTCTTTTAAATTGCCACTTGGTAGAAAAGTAAACTCCCAGATAACAAAAAATTATCTAACCTTTATTTATTTCCAAATTAATTTTCTTGATGATTTTTAAGTGAGTAGTAATGTGGCAGTAGTGACTGAGGTTGGTTAGTTTCAAGATGGCAAGGACAAGTGGATCGTAAACAAAACACCACTGCTTGGACAGATCAAAGGCTTAAAACAGCTATTTCAAATTTTCCAGTTTCGACCTTCATTATTTATTATTTAAATCAGGAGTCCCCAAACTCAGGTCCACAGGCCAGATTCAGCCTGCAGAATGGGTTTGGCCCACGAATACTTTCTTACATATCTACAGTACCCCCATGGCTTCTTTGGTGCTGACTGACAGCTTTGAAAAGTTACTAGGCCAAATTATGTATTCCTACGCCGATCTATATGATCTGCAAAAACATGTGTTTAGCAGATGTCACTTCTGATGGTCAAAACTTAGGTATATACCTAAAGGTTGACTATCAGAAGTCAGCTGTGAGCTGTCAGTCAGCACCAAAGAAGCCATGGGGCTACTGTATTCATGTTTAGTTATGAATATTAGCCACACACACTCTCTCTCACTCTCTCATATTGCGTATATTTTTTGATCCAGCCTACCTAGTAATTAGTAATTACCTACAACATTTTAATGTTTCCCTCAGCTCTACAAGATTGGGAACCATTGATTTAACTGAAGTTATTAGTGGCTACCATACCATTTATTTCCGTGAATGAAAGTGGAGCCAGTTCAATCTAACACTTAAGCATAATAACGTGTTGTTTTGATTACACAAGTTCTTGTACAATACATTTTTAGTAAACCTGCTTCACTGGCAGCATGGTCTAAGGTGTCATTTTCATATTAAACTAGGCTGGCAATTACGAAGATCAGGGTTCTTTTCTCGGTTGAGTGTACCGAGGGTGGCTTTTCTTAAATGTTTTCCACTCCTCTTCCATGCAAATGCAGGTACACTTCCTCTGAATTCAACCTTCACATTCCCAACTCATTAGCATAATTAGTGCATGTGTGTATAACCTGAACAGATAGTAAAATGTGCTAAAAAAGTAAAAGTATATACACTATATATTAAAGTGAATAGTAGGTGTGTGTGTGAAATAACATTACATTAATCACCTTGGTGTCTACATTAATAACACCTTACATATGCTGTTTTTTATTCCAGTCACTAGTCACTGTTTATTTTAAATATATTGATTTTAAATATAGAGAGAATACAACACTTTCATTATGTGATAGTACAATCAGCCAAAAATATTTCACAATTTAAAAATATATGATTGAAACCTTCTTTACCTAACTAATCCAAATAAAAGGTTCAAATAGTTAAAAGTAAAATTTATTAACACAATCAGAGTGAGTCGCTTGAGTAATTGTTTCAATTGTCTGAGTACAGACACCTGAAAATCAGAGCAGGGAACTCATCTGGTTGCGGGGATGATAGTTAGATGGCCGTACTTAGAAGTATATAAGTTCCCAAAAAGAATAAATGATGAATAAACACATATATAAACAAACAAATATCCTAAGGGTATTTTCACTATTCATAACATTAAGAAAAAAACAAAAAAATGCCTTTTTTGATATTTATTCATTGAAAGTATAATTAAATATATGCATATATGTATTTCAACAAGATAGAACCATATATGATGGTAAAATATATATAATATTTATCATGTCTATGAAAGATTAATACAAAGGCAATATCAATGTTAAATATAGAATTACATTAGAAAATTTGCAAGAGAGAAAGAATAACATTGTATTATTCATCACTTTCCACAAGGAACTTGCTTGTTAAATTATGTTAAATAGCCCCTAGTTAAAAAACTATTTAGAAATGTATATATATCTCCATAATATGCATATATGTAAATAAACAATTATTCAAAAGGTGAGTCTTCAAGACTTCTATCATCAGTCATTAAAAGGACTTTGATTCATATTTCCATTTAACGAGAAAACATCTTCAACAAAAATACTTAATACAATAAAGAGACAGGATAACTAGCAAGAGTAATTTAAAAAAACAAAGATAAACTTTCCTATTATTTTAAATGAAAGAGTGAAAATTTCTTAATGACATCTTCGTTAATAAACCACAAAATTATACTTTATTATCAAGATTTCTTTTGTCTATCTATCATCTCAAAAAGTAACATACCAAAAATATTAGACATATATCGAGCTCAACAAAAAACATAAGTCTTTATATCATGATTTTTGAGTAATTTCAAACTTTAATCTATGATCCCGATGACTATTAATATACCTATAAAATATTAATTTATAAAAGGCCAAAAAGTAAATTTAGAAAAGGTTAAAAAAACACTTAGCCGGAAAGAAATTTTCTCTTACATTTTAGATAATTGTAGCCATGGCTACGTACTCCTCAATCTAAAGCCAAGTCCAAGAGTGCCGGACATGTTGTCATACTGGCATTATATATGCTTGAAGATCCAGAGAAACATGGGAGGAGAGGATAAGGTGGGGGAACATATCAGGATCACAAAGGGGGGGGAATTACACATGACAAACTCGGCTTCGATAACCAACTCCAAAGAACTGGAATGTTCTAGGCTAGATTGGAACAGTCATCTCTTCCCTTCTTAAGTTCTTAGGAAAGTTTTGATATGTAGCGAACTCTAGTGGGTGCATCAGTCCATCACGCGGCGTGGTTATGCTCGGTTATGTTCTCGTTGTCTCGCTGAACTGCTGTCAAGAGGCGCTGGAATGGTGAAATGGGGTAAGTTGTTTATCTCGCTCCGACTCGTATCTTCTTTAATTGTAGCCAAATTCTACATGATTTAAATCCCAATTGAGGGAACTTTGGACAAAAGTAAACTCTGAACATTGTAAATCTCTGAATACAGGATTATATATTTACTTTGCAATGCCTCCTAAACTCGCTCCAACACCAAGGCTGGCAAGTTCACATTTTTGGCAACGGTCGACCTGTCTGCCATAATGCACTAAATACGTTTTTTTCACTTTGATATTTGTTGAAAATGACATGCAACAAATCAAAATTAATATTAGTTAAAAGATATTACTGAAGTTGTTGAACATAAGAAAACACCTAAACAAGCATTTAACACACACAATTACTCAAATGAACATGAGTCACTCACACATAAACCAACCTAGTCCACTATCCTACTACCATATGATCTGGAGTTTAATAGTGGCCAGAATATTATTTATTAGACCTTGTTCTCCTTTTGTCTTAATCTCTAATAGCTTACAACTTCAAGGCCTGACAGTCCCGCGTAAATGAAATGATGATAAGAGATAACTTGACATTAAAACCCCATTTTATAAAGGACAGTGTAGTTCTTATTAATATTTCATGATATTTATGATGGTAAGTGTCTTAAAATTAGTTTAAACTAATGCTTAAATTGAAATAGGTATAAATAAAACAAAATGTATGGTAGTGTAGAGGTTACAGCCATTTGCTTTAGTGTAAATATTATTATTATTAGCACCACATTCGGTTATACGCACTTACGCTAATGTGTAATGGTAGGGTGATTGTGAGATGAAATGGAGGACCTACAGTTTAACGTGGAATCTGAACCACGGTGGAGGCCTGGCATTCCATACATTCACAAGATGTCTTGTCAGAGGTGAAGGAAGGGTTTGGTAATCGGATAAATTTGTGCCGGGACCGAAGATTGAACCCCGGCCGCCAGCACAGAAGTCTGTCACATTACCCCTAGACAACCAGGTCACCTTTTAGTGTAAATAGACTCATGGAAGTCCTTGTCGTTGAGTTGACATACTTTGTTTGTCTTGATATATAAAATTTTGTAAAAAACCTACCAGTTTGAACCAAATTTTTAGAACCATTTTAAAGATATTTAAAATTCATAATAAATCAGTAATTAGTAAACTACCTTCAAACAAATATTTTCCCATAAAATAAGTATATATTTCTATATGTAGTGAACTACCTCCAAATATACATTTTAAACAAATTCATTAAGGCTATTTTCAAAACTCAATCATCAGTAAACCAACCTTAATTTAAGGGATAGGCTCAATGTCAAAAAAAAATCTCGAGGTATAACCATATAACATCTAAATATTATGTTTGAACCAAAACACATTAAACTTTTTTGGATTTAGTCCCAGAGACAAACAGACAGAAAAGTAAATTTTGATTTTTCAACATTTTTAATTCTACATGGATACAGTTATGTTTTATAATAGAAAAAATCTTGTTTTACTTGCAATTTTATCATATTACTTTCTTTTATATGTTGATTCAGGAAACTATGTGGCCACCTTGGAAAGCAAATTTAGTCATCAAGGTACGGGTTCTGTGTATGCCCGAATATATTCCAACTGGGATGTATATTCAGATTACAAACTTAAAGATAGGCCATTGCAGCCAATGAGAGCCAGAATTGCTGGTCGGGTGACCCCAAGTTGCTCTCAATCAAGTCAGGATGGCCTTGAAATGATTGAATTACCAGTTAAGATGGCTCCTATAAGTATTGCGTGTTGTCAGGTAAATAAAACATTTTACCATTTTGTTATGGAATAGAATAAAACACTACTAATGTGATAACTGTTCGTTCACACAACATTTATATGATTGTGCATGCATGTATGGGAATTAGCGAGATGATTTGATTTTGAAGATTAATTGCATACTTCTTTTAGATTATTCATGAATCACTTGCAGATTGTGTGTTGTACATTAGACTAGTATAAATAGCTACTTTAACATTATTGTATTATTGTATATTAAATAAACCATTTACAATTTGGGTTTTTACTAGCCATCATGGCATCACATGTCTTCATGTCTTCTGGTTATACAGTTATACTTTTAATTATACCTAGCTGAGAAAGGTACAGAGTGTAAAATATATGTTTGAAGTGAAAGGTGGGAGCAAAGAGAATCTAATGAAGAGCAGCAGGTAAAGTTGTTCTTTACGCATGTAAAAGGCTTGCTATGGAGAAGAGAAGTGCTGTACAGGGTGTACTTTGTATTCTTATTTATCTATGCTGCAGATACATAGACATTGAATGTAAGGCTATGGGAATGAAGTTTATGAGGAGCATGCTAGCTGTCACGAGGAACAAGATAAGGAATGAAGTGATCCATGAAATAGTGGGAGTACAGGGAGTACATGAGATAGTTGAGAAAGCAAGACTGAGATGGTATTGTCATGTAATGAGGATGGAAAAGTAGAGAATGCCAAATAGAATGATAGGGATGAAATATGTTGGAAAAAGACACCAAGGAAAAATATGATAAGAGCAGAGACATAGCCAGGATTATTTATTTTTAGGGATGGGGTTTGGGTAGGGGGAGGGGAGGTCAACAGTGCCTATAATCTATCAAATACGCCTCATCTCATTATTGGAGAGGGCGGGTATTTTACCTTATAATGGTGTATTTAATTTTGTATATATATATATATATATATACAAAATTAAATACATAAAATACATTAAATAATGGTGTATTTAATTTTGTATATATATTTAATTTTATATATATATGTATACAAAATTAAATACACCATTGGTATATATATACTAACATAAATTCTGTTTGTGTGTGTGTGCGCGTGCTTGTGTGTGTGTGTATATATAAATAAAATTTTATTTGATGCTAGAAAGTTTTTAATTTTAGAACTAAGATTGAAGATTACAAATTAAATATGTCGGTCCAGAATCTAACCCAGATACTATAATAATCAATTACATATGAACTTACTGTATGTATAAAATATTAATTATACATTAATATTAAAAATATCAAAGTTGTCTGTTTCTTTTTAAATTCCTATAACACAACATAATCTTTAAATATTGTGCTGTAACATAATTGATAAAACACTTTCTGTGCAGGAAAAATTTAATAAAGAGGTTAAAAGATTAACAACACAAAATATTGATTAAGCTGCTTTTGATTACGGTCAAGTTAAATATCAATGCTAAAGTGATGTTTCATTTTTAATCCTTGAATATAAATTGGAAAAAATAAAAGCTATATAATTCTATTTACAAAGACATTTTCTTATTTCCAGTTCTTGCCATCACATCCAGTACATCTTCCGCAGTAAACCTTACAGGGTAGTGGGTCGACGTAGGGCCAGTCCAGTTAGGCTCTCACTCCCCATTTTGTTCTGACTTTATCTCTTTCAGAAATTAAAAAGACCTTTCAACTTCAGAATTTGAAACTGGCAAAGTAGCTAGCACACATAACATGTAATTAATATTTGGATA
The DNA here is from genome assembly GCA_901482245.1 of Timema douglasi. Taxonomy (NCBI): domain Eukaryota; kingdom Metazoa; phylum Arthropoda; class Insecta; order Phasmatodea; family Timematidae; genus Timema; species Timema douglasi. The sequence goes on from CABEEJ010001882.1 coordinate 50,558, forward strand.
AAAGTTCTTGTCACATTCGTCCAAAATTTCCATGATTCTGTTGGGCTTCTCTTTTTCTTCCATGTCTTGCCACTTTTGACACCAGAGCACATATTCAGATTTAACTGCTGATTCGTCGGTGACCTGGCGGTCTAGGGGTAAGGTGTCAGACTTCTATGCTGGCGGCCGGGGTTCAATCCTCGGTCCCGGCAAAGATTTATCTGATTACCAAACTCTTCCTTCACCTCTGACAAGACATCTTGTGAATGTGAGGAATGCCAGGGCTCCACCGTGGTTCGGATTCCACGTTAAACTGTAGGTCCTTCATTTCATCTCACTATCCCCCTACCATTACACATTAGCGTAAGTGCGTATAACCCGAACGGGTAGTAAGACGCGGTGCTAATAATAATAATAATAATAATAATAATAATAATAATAATAATAATAACTTCTGATACAAACAACCATATTTTAAGAGGTGAGAACGATATGTGCCAGTGAAGCTAGCTTGACTTAATTGAATTAGTTACGCAAGTTTCAGAGAATTGTCTATTCGTCCCGGTCATAGAAACACCGGGCAAATATCTTAGGGAAAGTCGTAATTCAGGATTCTAGGCCTCCATACAGTATAGACTGGCAAGTAACCAATTAGTATAGCCAGGTATCATGAGTTAAACCACAATCAACCTAGGTGCCAACCACATACCAGACATAGGTTATAATCTATCAACAAGGTATCATGTCACCCCTGAAGAGAGTCAGACATGAACATCAAGTAGGGTGCGGGCTTAGCCGGAAGGGCAGGAACAAACCCACAAGTTGCACACCGCAAACAGGTGAACAACAAAGCACAAACATCTAATAGGGTGCGGGCTTAGCCGGAAGGGCAGGAACAAACCCACAAGTTGCACACCGCAAACAGGTGAACAACAAAGCACAAACATCTAATAG